>JBCJKH010024899.1:0-14034 GCA_039877255.1 Loriculus beryllinus | reverse complement strand
CCTCCAGCCCCTTCCCTGGTCTGTTGGACCTGCTGTCAGCCACAGGGAAGCCATTGCTGCTTCTGCTTGGAGAAGACCCTCTGTCTTTAGCAGTGTGCAGCCTCTCAACCTGTGAACTCGAGGAAAGCTGTTGAAATCAGAGGGCTAACCTCCTGTTGGTGTGAACTAGGGCAATGGCATTTAATTAAATTAAAATCAAACCAAAACTAAAAACAAACACAAGGAACAACAAACAAACAGAAACAAAAAAAACCCCACATGGCTTCTCCAGCTCCACTGATAGCTTTCCATATGGGCCTAGGCCAAATGAACCAAAGTCCATGTGGATTACACCTAGCACTTTTCTCTGATCAAGACAAGCAGATGCCCAAACAGATTTAGTCTGATGTGATTGATATGCCTATCCAATAATCATGTTGCATTTTTGCCTCCTTTCATTTCTGCATCTTGACTATTGCTTCCTCCAATATCTGTTTTAAGAAGTTGTATGACAAAGGTCAGAGTATTCAACTGTACTTTCTAAATGATTCTTTTTCCTAGTTCAAGATCTACCCCCAAGTCTTTAAAACTCTTTCAGCCATTTAAATGCCTGCACAGTTTCCAGTACTTCTCATATATTAACATCATTGCAATACTCATGGAAGAGATGCATAACCTTGAACTGTCAGTATACACAGGCTCTCCGGCTGTTCAACATCGAATTAAGTTTTCAAGGAAATGAAATATAATACAGGTTGAGACTTTCTTTATTTCCAGCCTTAAATTTGTACATATTGTGAAATAACTTCTGCTCAGTGCTGCCATTGTATCAATAGTTAACAAATGCAGGCAGAAATGTCAGATCAATAGAAAGAGTGTCTCTTTTATTTTTTACTTTCCCATGCAAAACTGTCATCAATTATTAATCAAAGCAGACTAAGGTTTCAGTGAAGATCTGACTTCCTGCAGAAAGATACAGTATCCTTAAATGTTGAAGGTACATTCTTTCTTAAAATGCATGCTAGAGTAGGTTCTAATTGCAATATGAAATGGATTCAGCGGCAAAGCTTGAGTGAGGATGAGCATGAAGTGTGGGCTGCAATGTTTTCCATTCAAAGAGCTTTAATATGAGTACTGTAAATGTACAGAGGAGCATGCTGCACAGGACTTCAGCAGGAAGCTATCTGTTTCCCCATCCCTAAAGATTTTTTTTAAACCTTGGGGCAGGGCAACAGTGGGGACATTCAGATCTGTGCAAAAGGCAAAGAGGTTCCAGATCAAGATTGTCTTTAGACAGAATAAGTTGAGGATGTCAAAAGCTGAATTTCAAGGCTACGGGTTTCTTTCATGCAATGATTTCTGATGTCTTTCACACTCACTAGCAAAGAAGTCCTGGGAATCCTCAGCCTGCTGGGGCCGTGGGAGGACCAGGGCTGTTGAGGGAGACAGAGCTGTTTGCTGGATTGACACTCAGACCTTGCATCAACTTTCAGCAAGCAGCTTCCAGTATCCATTTTAAAGCTCTGTTGGCTCAGTTTAAGCCATGTGTGTCATGAGCATTATGTTCAAATGGAAGCTAAAATGACTTAAAGACACATTTAGAAGGACCGTGAACCCTGTCAGAATTGATAACCAAGGCCTTGCTTGCTTTATTATTTCCACTTGCTCAATTTATTGAATATGTACAGAGACTTAATTGAAAGCAAAGTGCTGTATTTGCATGACGTATTTAAATTATGTATCAGTAGCCTGAGACACTGTGGTTAGCCATTAAATAAATCACTGTAAAAAGACCAGTTCACAATGACGTATTTCTTATACATTTGTGGCAAAAAGAGGAAATGGAAGCTTTTCAGGGAGGAAACAAAAACTCCATCCATCATGGGATTCTCCAACTAAAGTATCCAGTGCTAGTAAAAATGTTTTAAAATAGGTTTTAAATAGGTTTCCAGCTTCTCCTAGGAGTGGAATGCAGTCAGGTTTCTTTGTGTTACTTTTTTGCGGTTTTGTATGATATATGTGTTCATTTTGAGGGAAATGTAAGAGCAGTTTGTTGGCTGGGCTTTTGGCTTTTTGCTGTCCTTATAAGAAAATTGTTTTCCATTAATTAAATTGGAATTAATCCCTTTGAAACTCACCTGCCACAGAGCTCAGCAGGTAGGAAAAGGCAGTCCTGCTGGCCCTGGAAACAGTAGCAACGCTTCAATTAATTGCAGTTGGACCAGAAAAAATGGCACTTCTCACAATGGCCTCACAGATTCAATGTGTGCTCGAGTGCTCGTGCTTTTCTTTTCATGGCTGCAGCTCCTGGAGTCATGAGATTCCCGTTACATCTAATTTGTCCTTTTCAGGATAAAAAAAAAGAGAGGAAAAGTTTCTACCTCTAATTATGGACGATCTGAAAATGAGGTAGGACTCAGGCATGAGAAGGCATCTCAGGTTAGCAGCCATCTCACGACTGCTTTTTTTGAGTCCTTGCCTCATGATTTTGAGAGACCAGAGACTGGTTGTGCTGCAGCAGCATCAGGCCCTGTTGTTCAGAGCCATAAGGTCAATTATGCAGGAGGCTTGCACAGGTGATAGGGGGTTAAATGCACACCTGAAATGCATCATCCTCAACCACTTGGCTGATGTGGGCATCTGACGTCCTTGGAGCATCCTACCCCAGGGTCTGTTTGGGCAAAACGTAAAGTCTGCTAGAACAGCTTAATGTAAGTTAGCAAAGCTGAGGCAATTTCTGGGATACTGCTCTGCTTTTTGGTAATTGTGTTATTTACCAAATTTATGTCTTAGTTGGGTTGAGAAAAGTAAACCTGAAGTTTCACTTTCTTCTGAGGAGCTTCTGGTTAAGATTCCCATTCAAGTCCTTTAGTGCAGGACTGTAACAGCAGCAGCAGCAAGTGTTCTGAGAGAGTCCTTGGCTTTGGGGCTCCTTTTCTAGGGAAATATGTACATAGAAGGAACATTTTTGTTGCTTGAAGAAAAGGATCTTAACCTGCTGACTTTCCTCTAATTTTGTGTGCTGACCTCATTGTGTTTGGTTTACACTAGTGCCTAACTGCAAGCAGTATACCTCCTAGTCTTCAGGAGCTGAGTGGTCTCGTTTGGCATTCCTGATAAACCCCCTGATAACCACAGATACCATGTAAAGTGTGAGTACTCAGAGATGCTATCTTCCTATGATTGTGCATTTTTCAGCAAAGAACAGAAAAAGCTTCCTGCATTTACGTCTCGCTGTCACAAAAAAGCCCAGCCACAAAGGCCCTGAAAATTAACACTAAAAAACCACCCCAAGCTTACTTTTCCCTTTGTATAAACTGGCTGACTTACATCAGCTGAGATCTGATCCCATGTGGGAAACCTGAGAAGCTGTATCTAAGTATTAGGAGTAGGTCCTCCTGTATTAATAGTTTGTAGAAAAGGGAACAAGCTGTTCTTTAGAAGGAAGAAAAATTGCACAGCTCTGTGAATGATGGATCTGTTGCACTTGCACAGTTTCACCAAAGAGTCTCCTGGCAAGAAAAATGCTTTGGAAAAGCATCCCTAAAAATATCCAATACTGCCAATTGATTTAACCATGCAAACACCACCACTGTGTATGTCACTGTAGGTAAACCCTGCGAGCTAAGTGTTTAACTGACTGTTTCTGCTGTTACTTTCTCACCCTGAGAGCTGTCTGCATTAGCAAACCAAGTCTAATGTTCACGTATGCAGTCATCCACTGTGTTTCCCTCCCTCACTTAGCTCTTATTCTGGAGAGTTGTTCTCTCCAATGATGCAAGGCTGCTGTAATAGCTCCGCCAAGGGATCCTGCCCCTCAAAAGAGAGCTATACCGGTGGGGCCAGAAGATAAAAGGTGGGTTGGTGCACTTTAATTGATACCAAGATTTCTTTTAATCAAAAGCAAAAGGCACTGTTACAGTCTCTCTGTGACTTGAAGAGACACAGATGAGGACAGAAAGCATTTCTTTCACTCTCTCTGAAAATAAACCCCCTAGAATGATAATTTCCTTTACAGAAGAAGGAAAAAGAGCTGCAATTAAGCACTCAGCATGCAGACAGTGCTGTTAGGTGGGGAAGTCCACAGTCACTCATGCAGGTGGGTACTGCATTTGTTCCCAGGGATGAAGTCATGGCACAGAGTCAAAGGGTTTCTTCAAGGATAGAGAGATTCTGGAATAGGAATGGAGAGAGAAAGAATATTTTGTGATGGTGTGCTTGCAGCTCTGTCTGCTGGAGCCCTGTGCATGGTACTGAGGAAGCTGAGATATACTGATTGAAGGAAGACCCAACAATCTTTTTCCCTCTCTTGCTGGTGATTACTATTGTTAAAACAGTCTTTCCAGGCATCCTCCTCATTGCTCCTACAAACCACAGTAGTAAAAGTGGCAGGAATTGCTTTCCTCTGCCTTTAGATCAAGAGTTCTTATCTATTCCCTTGAATTCCTCTCCAGCCTTTTGTGGCCTATAAGTTATTTTCCTTAACACCAAAAAGGGACATTTTGCTGGGGCTTCAGGAGCACAGTATAGTCTCATGCTTGGGTGTTATAGTGGTGGACAATATTTAAAGACTCAGTGGCTAGAAGGAGCAAACTGTATATATGTGTATGCGTAAGAAAACCTGCAGAATATGTCTGCTGTTCTAGCTGAGCTGGGGCCATTTGCAGGGCAGTGCTTCGCTGACGTGGGATAATAGAGCATGGGTGGGTGATTCATCGGAATTTCCTAGGAAAGCCTCACCTTTGTGTGGCTGGCCACAAATGGATGATGAATCTTCTACAGAGACTGTCATGCAACTCTCAGCAGGTGACCCATGGGAAGAGTTCTTCAGCAGTCATTTGAGAGTGGTGCCCAACACAGGTGGGTGTCCACACAGCCTTTGGCCCTGCCTCCCTCCAGGCCGGTTCTGGGGATGCTGCAAGTGATGGGGACCAGCCCAATGGCAGCTCAGGCTGTGGCAAGAGTGGTCTCATCCATAGGTGAGAAATCACCTTGGCAAAGTTGCTGTGGGCACAGGTCTGACTGGGGTTATGTGATGGGGGCCCTGTGGGATGGCAGGATGCTGAAGAAGGCAGTAAGGTGACCGCACATGCCTGGCAATGGAAAGTCAGCTCTGTTGGAGAGGTAAGTCTTGCCACCAATTCTAGCACTACACTGGTAGTGCCACACAAAGGAGGACACTCTCACCCTACTCAAGCTCAATTGCTCTCAGAGATGAGTGTCCTACCCTGGTCTGGAGTAAAAATTTGGGGACTTGAGATAGCAGACAAAGCACAGAGTCATGGTGAAACAGAGCTCCGTTCTTCCATCTTTACACAAACAAAAGTCCCATTGAAAGCAGTAAGACATTGAGTCCTCTGACTGAAATATATATATATAAATACACATAAATTTTTGATGTATTACAGTTCCAGCTCTGCTCTTTCCCTTGATTTTAATTTTCTCTGTGGAGTTCAAATACAGAGTGTTACTTCACAGCTTATTTTCAAAGCCTTTTCTTTACTTTCATATTTAAACTTATTTAAGGCCCCCAGATTTTTCTCCCAGCCGTGGAAGGCAAAGGCAGAGAAATATAGAAAAGTCAAACACTCTTTTACAGTGCTGGAACATTTAAAGACCATTCTTGACCTATAGAGAAGAACCATGCTTCAGTTTTTTAAAGGAAGCTATCTTTTTTGTCTGAAGCCTTTACCCATTTTAGGAGTATGAACAAATTAAAGTGTGTGTTTGCATAATGATGCTTTGTCTCCACACCTGTAAGTATTGTGGGGAGTTCTATCCTCACTTTTGCTCCTGTTTTCTCTTATGTTACCAATCAGGCCCTGCTTCCCAAGCAGGAGCCCTTGGAAAGGAGAAATGCCTGAGCTTATGCTAGAATCACTGCTGTGGTTCTTTGGCAAAACCAGGTTTCCAACATATGCCGTGTGCAGCACAAGCCCTGCCCAGGCAGGAGACCATCTCAGGGCTTTCATCTAGCAAGGGTGGGTGTTCCTTTCTGGGGTTTTGTTGCCATCCCTCCCTGTAGCTTGTTTGCCTGCTTCAAGTTTTCTTTGCTTGTTGTTGGGAGAAAACAGCCAGGTTTGTGCGTTCTGGTGGATCTGTGTAGAAACAAGCAGTCTGTGTTCAGGTGCCTCTCAAACATCCAAGTGTACCTTGTGTGACAGAAGTTCTTGTTAAGGGAGCTGCAGTCCTGGTCTCAGCCCATCCCTTTGGAAGTTTGAGGAGCCCATGTTCCCTGGACCCACTTATTGAGCTCAGCTTGAGGAGGCAACTTGCAGATGCAGCAGGTTTGGGGCTCTACTTTGAGATCTGAGACTGAGAGTAAGCTCTTGGGAACCCTTTGAGGACTGTGAGGTGTGGGGTGCAACCAGGGGCTATGACCACTGGTGAGCCCTGGCAGCCTGGAGTTCATTTCCCTTCTGTCAGCTATATTGCTGCAAAATGCTGATTCACTGAAACTCTGCAGGCTTTTGCCTGCTTCAATAACCATTTGCTTCCAAGGCACCAGTGGCGTTGTGCAGACCATGATTTCACCCTGAGGAGGCCATGTTTGCCCCAGGATTGACACAAAGCAGGCTGGTGCTGGGGTAGACTTTCTCCTGATATGCTTTTCAAATGCTGGCAGGTTTGTGCACTAGCAGGGGCAGCTGGGTTGGCTTTTTCAAGAGTAGAGCAGGCTATCAGCAACCCGGGGAGATGTCTCAAATGGTGAGGTGCAGGGGTATAAATCAGACAACCTAGGGAGCATGAAGGTCAACCCAGATGGCCAAGTCCAATGCCAGTTGTTCATAGTCCCCCCCCCCCTCCACCCCGGATAACAGGGAGATTTTCTTTCCATGGAGGAAGCTGAAGCTTTCTGCATAGAAAGCTTGGAGCATCCCAAGGGAATGCCTGGGGCTTCCTGCCAGCAGCTGTGTAGGCTCCAGGTCATATATAAAGGGTGACTTTATTGAGTATTTCTCACAAAACTTGGGGACATTGCCAAGGATGCTGTGTTTGTAAAGCAGCCTGGTAATACAGCCAGGGAGGGTGATAGTTAATCTTTTTCTCCTTTATTTTCTCTGGATGAAGCATTTATTTGTGCAGCATAGCTAGTGGGGGTGCGCGCAGGTGTCTGCCATCTGGAACACACCGAATTAGGAGACTCAAACTTGGGCTGGAGGCTCACAGGGAGCATGGGAAGGATATGTATGCTACCTAGGAATAGCACCCCAAGAAAGGTCCTCAAGGAAAATGGCTGCGGGATGCTGGGATGTAACTCATCCTTGGACAGAGTCTTTCTCACCTGACAGAAGCATGCCATGGCAGCAGAAGCTTAACCCACTGCATGGGGAGAGGTAGTGCAAGGAAATGAAGGGTGGTGGGCATTCCGGAAGAGCAGATGAGTTTGCCCCTGCTCATGGCTTTTCCAGCCCCTTGTGTCAGGGCAATGGGACTTTGCTGCCTGTCTACGCCATTAAATTCTGATCGCACTGGCCAAATCCAGCAGGGTTTAAGAGACACTCAGGAGCCTCAAAGTTAATTATAGACTCTCAGCAGATTCATGAAGAGGATCACTAAATCAAGGAGGTGGGTACAGATGGGGGCCCTCTAACGGGACCATGCTCATAGCTTGGTCCAGCCGATCTGGTGAAGCGTCTTGCCCATGCATATATCACCAGAAGCAGAGGGTGGGAGCTTGTTATTGCTGGGATGATGAAGAGTGATGGGGAATAGAAGATGCAAATCTGCAGAAACACAGGCTCCATTAATTTCACTGCTTTGGAAATGAGGGTAGGGAGGGGAAGAGTGGTCATTACTAGGATGGTTGTGATTATTAGGACAAATCCACTAGAGCTATGAAATTAATATGCTGAAGTGTGCTAAGTCTCTGGATGCTCTTATTCAGACGTCACTTTTTTTTGCTATCAGGTCTTTTGCTAGATTGTTAAGAAATAATTAGTGGGGCCCAGCTCACCCCATGTGGGTGGGACTGTGCGTGAGCAGAAGGCTCATCAGATAAAAGCTCAAGAAGCAGAAGGAAAATCTCAGGTCAAAAGAAAGCATTTGTAGAGTCCAGGAAGGGAGAGAAGCTGAATAATCTGCCTGTATATAAAATACATCTCTCCAGCTAGATTTTTCAGATGGATTACTCTGAAGGGGCTGTTGTGACTTTATTTCTTAAGCATGTCAAAGAGGCTTTTCTAAGACAGTACGTTTCCACTCCCTTTTGTGCCAGTTGCAGATTCTCAGCAATGCTTGTTATGAAGTCTTGCTCTCAAGTGCATTTAAAAAAACCCCAAAACCAGAGCTACACTTAGCTGTCTTTTCTACGGGGACTTGATAGACTTTCTGCATATGTTACACAACTCACAGTATCTCAGGAGCAACTCCAGTATTTTCTATTTAAAAATGGCACAAATCCACTTCCTAAATCTGAGTTTGAGATATGCAATTGAAGAGGTCAATAAAACGTTAATTCTTTTCAGAAAAAACAAATAAATAAAGATGTCCTGCTCCTGCAAATGAAGGGCATTCAGCTATGCCATGACTGTAGGCTGCAGGACAGGATAAAAAATCCATTTGGCTTTCTGGGATAGGTATCAAGCTGCCTGGTCACAGGAGACTGATGGTTCCAGTAGAATATATGAGAAGTTGCTGGGCTCTGTGTTCCCATGGGAAGGCTGTTACAGACTCTCCAGCTAGCTCATTTATAGCTGCAGGCTGCAATGTGGACTATCAAACACACAGGGGCTTTAAAATAGAGATCTGAGCTGTAATTTTCCACCAGGATACCGGTCTTTTCCCACATTGCTTTAAGTTGGGATCATTCATAATAGTTTTTTTAGCAGTGCATGGGGGCTCCATTTGAAATTGGGTTCCCTTGGATGCACTATTGCACAGCCTCATATTAAAGGCACTCTTTGCATTGAGAAACATCTCCCATAAATATGTAAGGTGAAGGATAAGGTGGGGGAAGAAAGTGCCCATTGTGTAACTGATGAGCCTGAGCACCAGAGGCACAGACAGCAGCAGGGATGCCCTGATTTCCAGCCCAGCATCTCTGCTGGTGCTGCTGCAGAGGCCCCCTCTCACTGTGGTTCAGTCAGTGACGGCAGATGTAGGAGCTCTTGCTCAGACCCTTGCTGGTTGCAAGCTGTTCTTTCTGCAGCTCTTCAGTGCTTGGACAGAAGAGGCTGACTTGCTAACGGAAGAGTGGTGCTTACACTGAGGAACACACTTCAGGAGCTGCTCGGCTGATGGCACTTGCTTTCCTCAGTCAATCCAGAGCAACGTAATATACCGTGACATAGTCTGCCAAAACATTGCACATCTGCCAGGCGTTATAATTAGAAGTAATTAGGTCCTGGAGGGGCTTTGCTGCCTGCAGCACAGCACGCTGCAGAAGACACTGGTATCCAGGCCAGCTCCACATTTGGGGCACTGCTCTGCTGCCAGTACTGTTAAGTTAACCCTTGGGCATAATGTTGTCCATACAGTGACATTGCTGCAGGGCTGCGCAGGCTGGGCAAGCAGGCAGTGAGTTCAGTGGGTTGTGTAAGTGCTGCCCGTGCTGCACTGGATTTAATAGCTTGCCATAAGACTCTGTGGGACTCTGCAGGCACCTTTTGGTGTGCGTGTAGGAAGCACCGTGGTAAATCCCAAAGGACTGAAAGCAACAGCCCATGCAAGGCAGAGCAAACATGTCATGTTGGGAAAAGTGGTTTTGAGGTAAGACACTTTGGTGCTTGGTGTTTCTGGTCCCACATGCAGCAAGCCTGTGGCTCCTACTCTACTACTGCTGTAGTCTCTCATTTACTGGATAAGCACATGCTGGCTTCTTTACGTGCACCATTGTGACTGATGGTAGAACTCATGTTGACTGATAAATGACATACTGAAACCTGATTGCCATTCTTCCATGTGCTTTCATGGTAAAAAGGTGTGATTTTTAGTTCTTGGATATCCAAACAGGTACAAAAAATCTGGGAGCTGATTGTCCATAACTCCTGAAACTGCACAAAGTGTAGGAAACTCCTGTGGTAAAAGTGTTGTAAGACAGAGCACATGCGGAGTCCCTTGATCCTTACTTGGCAAGCTGTGGGCTAGAGAACCCCCCCTGAGCCATCTACTGCCTTTTGGAATAGGAAGAAGGATTTAAAGGGGGCTCATTAAAATATTTCCTTTACACATTCAGTTCCAAGCTGGTGCTCCTCGCCATGCCATCTCAACTTCCTTACCTATTTGTTCCTACTTTCCTTCACACCTATATCTCTGAAATTATTTTGAGAAGTAGCTATTTGTCACCTTTTGTCCTTTTTCTTAAAATTGGGAATGTTAGATACTTGTCAGTACTCATCTTGTCATCTTTTCCTCACTCTGATGGCATTTCCTAGGTCTGTCTCACACTTAGACCTATCTCTTTTGTAATACTGAAATACAGCTAATAAGCAGTATGATTTTTATCCAAATTGTTGTAAGCCATTATTATTTATTTTTACCATTCCTACTATAATTTTTGAGCTAACAGTCATGATGCAGTTATGATTGAGTTCTAGTTTGTACATAAGGCTGGGGTTCATAACCTCTTTGTATGAAAAACACAATTTGCCCTCTACAAACTTTGCAACACTTAGTCGTAGAAACAGGACTCCTTTTGTAGAATTTGCAGATATATATTTTAATTAGCTTCGAGTTCAAAGCAGTTATAGGTTTGTCCCTTTAAAGGTTAGTACTTGTGTCAAATCTTTCACTATGAGTACTCTTGATATCAGAATAGCACAGATATTTCATACTTGGCAAATAATAAAAATGAAATCTTGGGCCCAGTTAACACTGAAAAAGTATTAGGTTGTAATATCCTAATTATTAACAAGTGCCTTTAATTACTATAATTACAGCAGGTTAAATACAGTAAAGTCAGCAACTTAAATAAGCCTTGTGTGAGGCCATTAGAGATGTCAAAACTAAAGTCTCCTTACACCAT
Organism: Loriculus beryllinus; assembly: GCA_039877255.1. Classification (NCBI taxonomy): domain Eukaryota; kingdom Metazoa; phylum Chordata; class Aves; order Psittaciformes; family Psittacidae; genus Loriculus; species Loriculus beryllinus. Next base: position 3,089 of record JBCJKH010024899.1, on the reverse strand, counting down.
CCTGCCTGTACAGCTAATTGGAGTGACATGATTCAAACGTCTGCAACGAGGAAAATATATGTACAAGCAGGGCAGATTATGTGAGGCAGTCCTGTTGCTCTGGGAAGGTTGGTGGCTGCACACTGGCATGGGGGCTTGCCTGGAGACCTGCACATGCATCAGGTGAGCTACCATTCGTGTCAAATCATAATAATGCTGACAGCAATAGCTGAGATACTGGTTTATGTGATGAAGAGTGCACAACTCAACAATCCTTGTGTATGTTATCATCTGATCCAACGATAGGTCTTCATGTGTAAATTGATCCATCAGTCTCAGAGCTTTAGGTGCTGCATGCTAAGATTCATCCTTGAGAAATGTCCCAATCCTGCAACATGAGGAGGTGCCCAGCACGGCTGTGTGCAGAAGTGGCCTTGACTTTTCAAGCAGGGATGCTGACCTTGCTGTGGCCAGGGAGGGAGAGGACCTCTGCTGTAGGCAGCCCTAGAAACACAGCACAGTGGCCTTCTTTGCCCTACCCTGTGTTTAGTGACTGTGAACTCAAATTGCTTGCCCAGTTAAACGGAAAACTAGGGATTAATATTAATAACAGTATTAGAAGCATTGCAATTTCTTCTCCCTCTCTTCCTGGAAGTTAGGAGTCTTGCCAGCCATGTCTACCTCAAAGCATTCAGATTTCTTCTTTGCTCCCTATTAAAGCGCACAGGCAACCATATCTCTGTCCTAGTGTGACAATGCAATGAGAAAATTGTATCTTTAAATACCAACGTAATCTAATCTGGGACAGAAACAATAAAAGGCTTTAATCATAATTGCACGGTGCCTGTAGGCTGTCACCAGAGGGCAGAGACAAGGTTGTTCATTGCCACGTGTGGAGAGTTTAGAAATTAAATCCCCTTTTCACAAAGGCAATAAATTCTGCTCTCGCTTGTGTCCTTTCCAAATATTTCAGCTCTGTAACCAGATAGGTCATTTCATCAGCATCTGTCAGAGACTCTTTTGCTTCTGTCAAGCTATGTACAAAGGGGCAAGGAGAAATGTCTTTTAATACTACACACAGCTGACTGTATAACATCACAGCTTACATGAAATACTAGCTCTAAACAGGCGACTAACTTTTCCTTCGCAGGATTTTTTCCACTGTTTTGTACTTGTGGTGCACATGCTCTGTGGATGCATCCCACCCTGGTACCCACAGCAAGGACAGGAAGAGTCTAGTGGGAGCGCATCTTTGAACAAGAGCTGCTCTCATACGGTACATGTGCAAAACTGTGCTGTGGTTTCAACTTAGAATTGAGGTTTTAAAGCCCAAAACAGTAAGGTACAATTCGTACACTGCCTACCCTGCGTAGGGAAGGCAGATTCTGAGAACTCCTCTATTTTCCATTTCCTAAGTTGGAACGACAGCGAGGGTTTTGAAGGCATCAGTGGCAGCCTATGAATTCATTATTGTTCTGGTGATTGCCATGAAGTTCTCAGCAGCAGGAAACCAGCTCAGTCTTAGACACTGAAGCAAGGCACATCAATGTGGAAAAACTCCACCATGGCAGCAACTGGTAGTCATTGACTCAAAATAACTCTGTTAGTGTTTCTTCTTCAGGACTAGTGCATGCAAAACCCTAGTACAGGGGGAAAGGGCACAAGGGCCACTCGCTGTTTTTGGAACAGAAAAAATGCCTTCTGCCAAGGATCAGGCACTCTCTGGAGCAAGAGGCAGATATAGGAGACCTGGAATCCCTGGCTTTCCTGCAAATACCAGGGACCTGCTGGCAGCATGGATACCTGGTGGGGAGAGATGTGCTCAGGGTTCTGCTTTTCCATGGCTGCGTACCTTCTTGCTATAATCTATTAGGTAACTTGGGTTTGTTTAGGAAGAGGGATTTACAGTTCTTGCAGTCCTCCCTGTTTGTTTTCTGGATAGTTAAACTGCATATATTAGCATCTAAGGACCTTGCCATTTGAGGAGGCTGAACGTCCTGCATCAGATGATGCCAGGCAGGAAACATGTACAAGAGACCAGGATTACATGCAGGATATGAATGGTGCTCATAGGCTTGGAAGGAGCAAGGCAGGATGACTCTTAACGACAGAATAAGAGTAAAGAGGAATGCCTGAAGACTTGAGCACAGGTTAAGTGAATATAATTTATTGTACTTTCTGTCTTAGCATATAATGAAACACTCAGTTCTGTGTGTTTCCCTATCTGAAGAGGGAAAAGCAATTGGGGAAATCCATGGGTTGTGAAGGACTTGTCTTATGTCTGAACTCTAAGGATATATTGATACAGAAAGATGCTGGACACTGTTTGCAGTATTTCCAATTAAAATCCACTGTTCTGCACAATGAAAATAGTTATGCTGAAATGGGACAGTGTTCTAAATGTGACACAGAGGTCTCCTAGAAGGCTAAGTGGGTACACAGCAAGGCTATCCAACATCACTGATGTCAACCACGTTGTTACAGCTGTGTGATCAGCACTTTTTGCCATCGAGTTCCTTCTTCAACAGGTATGATTATGAGCAAATACATCAGGAGGGAAGCTCAGTGTATGCAGAAGCTCAGTGTATATAGTTTAGCTAGAAGGCACTGCAGTAAAAAGAGCAAGGGAGCTGTGACTCTTTTGGCATGCCTGGTTTTAAGAAGCTACAGCTGCTGGATGCACTGAGGACTTGAGAAGAAACTGCATTCTATGTACTATTGCAATTAAAATACCAATGTTTCCCTCTCCTTCCTCTTTCTACACTGCTAATGACTGTGGGACTAATACTGTAACCAGGGGATGTTTTGCTATAGACCCTTCTTTGCTACCAAATCCCAGGCAACTCGGTGAAGGGGAGTTGCTCCTGAAGTAAGACGCAGAGGCTTGGTCTTGCTTGCTGCTTTCCACCTATCATGTTGTTTAAATAGCCAATATGATGAGGGATTGGATACTTGTAAGTTTCTGATGTTAAACTTGTTATCAAGAATAAAATAAATTATATAGGGAAGCTCTTTCAAACATCCTCTTTTCTAGTCCCGAAAGGGCTTAATCAGAATCCAATCTCTCCACAGCTTGCACCAGGATATCTTATTCTTCAGTTAGAAAAATG
>JBCJKH010024898.1:16342-31728 GCA_039877255.1 Loriculus beryllinus | reverse complement strand
ACGTACAAGGCCAGTAGCATACCTCAGGCAGGAGCTAAGGAGCTAAGCTGTCAAGCGAAGGAGGTGAGCAGAGGTCCTATGAGGCTGCTCATTTTGCTTCCTCTCAACTTAGCCATTTTCCTGGGCTGACCCAGGGTTGTGTATCTGTGCCACATCAGAAGTGACCTTGAACACATGAAGCCAAACCCAACCCAGGGCTGGGAAAGGAGAGTCCATTGGTGCATTTCAGGGCCCTGACAGCTTTTTAGTGTTTCCCATTGCAGTGACTGTAGAAACAGGACAGACAGGCATGGGCCAGCCTCTTTTCTCTCTTTCAGTGCACCAGGGGCTGCTCCTCTGGGTAATGGAAAGTGGCAATGTTTGGTGTTTGGGTTGGATTTTTTTTTTCAGTCTGGAAATCCTTCTACCAAGGTGGTTTGTTTGGCTGGTAGATCTATTGCAGGGCTGCCTGTCTCAGCGGGCCAGATCTCACTACCACAAGACAAGCTTTCTATGGACTAGATCAGTCAAAATCTCACTCTTACACCCTTCCTTGGCTTTGTCTCACTGAAAGTTTTGGCTTCCTGTAGCGTGCTCAAGGCATGGCCAGGTCGTATCTGTTAGTTGTCTTTTGTGATACCCTTAAGATTTTTGACTATTCCTGGTCCCTCCAAACTTGGCCTGGAGGAAAAAAGGACTAATTCGGCTCACTCCATGTATCATGTTCCTTGTATCCAAAGATTGCACTTGCTCAGTGTCTGAATAACTCATACCAATGGTTAAAATCTGCTGGAAAAAAGAGAGATATTTGTTTATGCTGGTGTCCTCCCTTCTGAGAACCTCACACTATTTCTGAAATCCTTGGTACGCTCCATCTGTCACCTGCACACATCTATCTGGGGTCACACTAGGAGCAGCCTAGGGATGATGGTTTGCATGTGAATTAAGTGGACAGTATGCTTGGTGATTTGCGATCTTAAGCTTATATGTATATATTTATATGCATGAGTATAAAGCCAAAGTGTTCATCATCAGTTTTATTCCTTTCCTTATCTTGATTGACTTGCCTTGCCTTGCTTCTTGCCTTGCCTTGCTTTGCCTTGCCTTCTTTTTTCTCCTCTTTTTCCAAGACTAAATGACTTACTTCCTATTTTTGGTTAAATTCCTTTCTTGCTGTACCTCTGTAATCCACTTTAATAGTTGCTGTCTGGAGGCTAATACTCACTATATGCACAGTTGCCTAATACATTTCATACAACTTTTAAGTACAAGTACAAATGACATTATGGACTTACTCTTTCAACTTTACGTGCAACCATCCAAAATGCAAGGTATATTTTATTTCAGTAAATCTAGAAGTGAATATATTAATTTCATCAGCATTGCATTTATTCGCTTTGATTGTTTTCTTACCTCATTTTGAGTTTTAGCACATGTCTTTGGTAGATGTGAGCAGCTAGCAGGGCTGTACCTGGAAGATGCTATTTTCAGGCTCGGTTGCATGCCTTTTAATATTAGGCTCTCATCCAGTGCTTTTGCTGCCTTGTGTTCCAGGCCTGCACAAAAGAGCAGATGGGTCTCCCAGAAACGAGGGAATTGCCATCGCACAGAGGACAACCTCAATGAACTTCATAAATACAGGGCTCTGTATTTAATTGTGGCAATCAAGTACATCTCATGATTGAAGAGAATATGATGTAGATGAAATGTAATAACGTTTTAACACATAACCTCGGGAAGTACATACATCCTTCTGTGAGGCAACCTGAACCATGCACAGATCCTCATCCTGTCTCTATCTATAGATATTTTTTGCACCTCATGAGCATTACTGAATTCAGAGGCTCCAGGTGGATGCAGCAGTCAGTCTGTTCCATGTCTGACTGCAGGGCCTTTCCATAATGGAAAAGCTTTATCATATACCTTATAAGAAGTGAAGAACAGGCTCAAGAATTTTACCCAAGATTTTAATAAAAATGTGCAGCACTAATTAAAATATATCACTTTTCTGTTCACTGTTTCACACTACGTTTTGATGACATTTTCTGCTGCACAGCTTTTGAAATTTGAAATAAGATGAAATGGGATTTTTTTTTTTTTGTATGGTTAAAACATATGTGGAAAATCTTGCATGAAGTGTGAAGAAAAATTGTTGTTAGTAGGGAGAAGACAACTGAAACATTTTGAAATCAGCTCTTAAGATGAGCAGATTTGTTTTACTTTTGTTCTAGATAATATTTGTACTTTCTGAATCATTTTTAATTGTAAAGGGAACCCATTGCCAATGCATCCCATTTAATTTTACAGTGTTTTTTGTAGCTTATTGCAAGCACATATCTGTTTAGTGCCTGAGCATCTTGCCTGGTATTGACTGGAAAACGCCATTATAACATTTTTCCCCCATAATTCAGCTTTTACATAGAAACAACATCCATATCTCTTTATGTTTCCATGGTAGTGGATAGTTGATTATGCAAAACCCCCTTTTAATTCAACCAAGATTCTATTGCTAGTACCAGGTTAAGTGTGTTATGGTCAAGAGAGGCAAATGCCAGGTCAACACCATGGTAGGTACAACAGCTATTTTGCAAGTATCAATAATGAAACAGTCAGGAAATTTTATAGTTGCAGCTAGAGGAAATAATAGGCTTTCAGATTCTGTGAAAATTGCTAGCACTGATTAGCATCAAATTTTATTTGTGCTAAGATGCTTGAGATAAGGGAGCACAAAAGCAACTTGATGCATTTATTTAGTATTTGACAGTATGTTAGTTCCTTTAAATATTCCTCTAAAGATTTAATATTTTCAGTCTTCTGGCAGTTCTTGGGTGGAACTATAACTAGTAGAGCAAATGGGGAATCTGGTTTTCTGAATTGTCTTCCGTGTTTGTCATTGGCTTGCTACAAGGCTTGAGAAGCATCACTTGATCTTTTCGTGCTTCTCTTTTGTCATTTTGTTTTAACTATTTCTAAGGAACAACAGGAAGCTTGATTATTGTTTGTCAAATGGTTTGAGATGTCTTCGCTGTTCCTGTAGGGAAGCTGAAGCTGCCTAAAATGTTGATGGTTTTATGTCATTCTGTAACTGGTATGTGAGTACCTTACAAAGAGAGTGTAGCTATTAAATATCAGTGGTCTGATTTTTCTTTCTAATTTCCTGAGGCAGGTGGGACTATATATATCTATCTGTACATCTTTAGATATATATATGCATCTTTCCCCCACATGAAGGATACTGCATATGCAGAGAGAATTATTTCACCCTTTCATGGCTAAGTTTTGCTGAATTTCTACTCCTGTAGAAACTTTTGGTATTAGGGTTTTTTTGTATGTGACAGAAGTCCCTGAATTATCTGTTAAATAGTACTTATAATACAGATATCAGTCATAATTTCACAAAAGAGAAGACCAAAAGGCTGAGTCTAGCAGTTCAACCAGAGCTCACTTATACACAGAAACACAAACTCTGAAGTGGGTTTTTTTAAAGAAGTTGTATTAATGGGAGGCACTTTTTATGTCTCTTCTAGTAAACAAAATGTACCTGGCATAGTTTCCTGACACCAAGGCCAGGTGTCACAGACATACACATCTGTGTCACAAACTCCTTCATTCTCCCAACGCATGGGGCTGCATGCAAATTACTGCGAGGGAATGATTCTTGCTGACTTCTGACGCCTGTCTGGAAATCACGCGACTTGGCTGGCACAGGTTGCAGCTGAGTTACTGACCATCCTGACAGTCTAGCAGTGGAAGCAGCTGAGTTGTTGCTGAGGGGTGTGCTCTAAAATGATGTGATTTACAAGTGGAGACGTCACTGCTGATTTTTCAGGACAGACCTCCTCTACTCCTACATCACACTGAAGGGAAGCCAAGACACTGCAAGGATCATTGATACATTTTCAGTGTTTTAGTACAGCAGTGTTAGTTTTATTAGTCATAATGAGAGCTAAATTGAGACTTTTTTTTCTTTCCCTGGTGGGTAATTGTTTCAGTACAGCGACAGCTGTGCAATATGAATAGTCCTGCATTCTGACTGTCATCAGAAACCAGGCGCTATTGTGTGTAACAACCAACTGGTAGATTTTGTGTGTTTCCATCCTCATTATTTTCCCTAAAGCACATTGTGCTTTTAGGATTCAACTGGTTTAGAGTGCTTAAATGTATATCCTTGTGTTTGCTAGCATTTATCAGAGAAAAATAGTCATCCAAACAAAAGTCTTACTGAAGGACACTAATTCCACATGAATGAATTAAATAGCCAAGAGCAAAATGCTCCTCTGGGCTGGGACCTACATATGCTCCCAGCAAGATATTATGTCCCCTATCCTTCTGACAGAACAATTAAGCATTTAAGTGAGGCCTTAAATTAGGAGGCTCTTTGCCCTTGGCTGCCTGTGTCCTCAATAGGGAGAGTAAAATGCTTTCAGAGAGGGACTAGATTAGGCCTATGTGTGTGGATGCATCTTTCATGTTTGCAGAAAGATGATGGGTTGATGCCTGCTTGCACTTTCATTGGACAGAACCTCTTCTCACTGGAATGCTTTGGAAGCCTTTGGAATTAATACATATTCATAAGAGATTTTAAACATGTGCAAGGGTGGTGCCATTTTCTTAATTGCTTCCTCAGTTTCCTGTGAGAGGAATCTTATTAATGTAATTTTCTCTTCTATTTCCCACCTGCTCCATTTCTCTCTCTTACTATTTTAAGAAAATCTACTTTTTGACCACTGTTCCCAATATTTTTCATGTAAGTTTTTCATTCCACAATCTCAAACCAAATTTTTTTTCAGACATGCTTAATAAGCAAGGCTCTGACTGTGTCTCTGTTTACGTAGGTTGAGAGGATTAGTGGGTCAGCAGGAGGAAGAGCTGGAGTTTGGGCAACTTATGAGTAGGACTTATCTGCAGGGATAACAGGAAATAAGGGAGATACTTATTAAGAGATTAAGCCTTAAAGGAGCAAGGGTGTCTCCTTTTTACTTCACTGTAGTATTTCTTGTATGGCACTTCAGATAGATACCTGGCTCTAACTCTTCTCTAAAATAAATCGTTTCTGATAGCAATGCTGAGATATGCCATGGTATTGTGAGATCGCTCCTCCTATTGTATGTCGTTTGCAGCTTTAGACTACTGAGCAGGAGCAAAAAGTAATTTCTCTGAGCTGTAATAATTCATATTTTGAGTTTTGGCATATATTCTTTCATAGAAGGTGCCTCCAGCATTTGGTTGTGCAGCAGTAGTATTTGTAGAGACAGAATAAGGATCTTTTATTCTCTCTTCACTGATACATTTATGCACATGGTTCTTCTGTAAACTTAAAAGTAGCAAATGATTGACAGCCCATTTTGGGTATCATTTTGAAAGAAGCGCATAGTAAATTCCATTATTTTTTTTACTTTGATAGTGGCTCTGCCACGTTTTAAATGGCATTACAGTTTTCTGCCAAGCTGGGTGCAATTTTATCAAGCAGCTCCATTGCATTATGGTAGCACTGATTCCCCACAGTGATTGTTACTTTTACTCTGATAAATTTTCTTGGTTTTTGTTTGTAAAGTCCTTTGAAATACCAAGACTTAATGAAAAGTTACCACCACAGCTACAGTTAGGGTATTTATTAGAGAAACATTTCAAAGATGCCTGCAATAGTTCTCCAGACTTGATACTTCCAAAACAAAGCTTGAGAAAATCACTGAAGAAAGGGCTAGTGTTCTTGCCATTCTTATTTCTTCTTCTGGCAATTTAGTTTTATCAATAGTGCTGAAACACAGAAAGTGCCCTTCTAGAAGAGCTGACTTCCTTGAGGGCTATCATCTGGACAACTGGCTCACCAGTCTAGAAGGTGTGCTGTATGAATGCAGGTGAAGTTATAGGAGGTCTTATGACTTGCTTATTTGGATGGTATATGAAAGGATTATTAGGTGAAGTGGAGCATGGGCTGAAATTTTGGAGTGCACTGCTATAGAAGAAAATACATGCTGACTAATAATAGAAAGGAGGGAATATGCAAAGTATGTGTACATGCTTTTTTGTGTATGTATGTTTGCTATGCTATTATATTACCATAAAGTCATTTGCTGTGGACTACATAGTCCAAACAGCCTTCAAGAGAGTGCTGTGGGAGAAGAGAATATATCTTGGTAATCCAAGACAAAACTCATTAGGAGCAACATAAAAAATCCAGGGGATTCAGACTATGCTCATCACTGTGGTGTCTGGAACTAAACAAAAACATGTCCTGCAGAAAGAGATGAACAGGCTGTCAGGTCTGGTATCTTGTACTGAATGAAAAGTGCAAAGGCCAGGGAATCCCAGAACTGCAAAATCCTTGCTGCAGGAGTACGACTTGTTTTAGCATTCAGCTATCCGACTTCTGCTGAGTTCAAGAACAGCAGAAAAGTAGCGTAAATGACTACATTTGTTCTTCTGTAGCCAGCTGGATAGGACCTGCTTGTTGAATTGTTTACTCAAAAGGGAAACAGAGACTGATTTTTGTGTCACTTCTAGTCGTGTTTAAGTGAGGATGAATTCCAGGCAAGCCAAAGAATTATGCCACTGTAAAACTGGATTTATCCAGAGCCAAATCATTCATGCAATATTGCGTTCTGTTGGTATTACTGTCAGTAAGTTTTCTATTTCAGTACAGGAATTCAACAGGTGCGTAACAAAAGAGGATGTGGGTTCTCAGTTATTGCTTTGTGGCATTTTCAGATATGCTCATTGTGATGCTCTTTTGTTCTCAGTCTGCAAAGAGATATGGATCTATTCAGTTAGACGAAAGATGGGTTGTTTCTATGTATTAGTACTGATCTTGAGGGTGCTGGCAATCTGCAAAGTGGCTTTTATAATATGGACTAACTGCAAACATAACACTGGATTATATATGTAGGACATTGTTTCAGGAGGGAAAAATACAGGGTAGAAAAAAAATTAGAAAAAAAAAGATATGGCCAAGAAGTACCTTGTTACATATTGTCTAAAGGTTAATCCAGTTGTGTAGGACAGGAAAAATTTCCTACTTCCTAGTTTTCTGAAAATTAAACTGGATGGAAGTATGGAAATATACACTTCTGTATCAGGAAAATTACCTAGGTAAAATAGCCAGAGTTTTCCACTCCTAACTTTGATGGATCTGTTTTCAATCCTTTGCATAACAAAGCACAAAACACAAAAGTTAGCAGCTGCTGTATTTACTTTCCAAAGTGAGAAGAAAACATCTATTGTCCTGAGGATTAAAGGGCTGATTCTCTTTGTGCTCAGTTCAGGCAGAACTGAAGTGTTCCTAATGAAAGTACAAGCTATTAGAAGGCATGAAACATGAGAGAAAAATTCTGTGTTGATGTCATCTTTGTTGGACAAAATTTAAGGATGCTCTCTGAAATTTTAAGTGTAAATATTTATCTTATTAAACAACATTTCTTTTGGTGCATGTTAGAAACAATTCAAAGTTGAAAATTCTGAATGCAGTGAGAGCTGTTGTTTCAGCCACTAGGAACTCTTTAGCCAAACATCTGAACAGCAAAAATTCATCATCTGTGAGCTAGTTCACATCTCTGTTATCAACTGAACAGCGTTTTGGAAATCGGATGTGTAAGGTATTTGAAACAAGATGTACTGCAGAGAGAGAACAGTATCTCTAGGGCTAGTCTTAGGTAGTGGAATATGAAGGGAGGGTAGCTGTGCTGTATATGGGAGCAGGAAAAGCTTTCAGATGGAACTGATGCTGAAAGCGCCCTGTGACTCAAGGTATGATTTCCTGCCATTCCTGCCAAGTTTCAAAGCATGTGTTTTTATTTTCTTTTCTTCTTCTATTTTTTTTTTTTCCTTCTTACTTCTATTTTTAGGTTGAATAGCAAAGGACTTGTGCGTCAGGAATAAAGATTCATCATTCAAGTTATCTTATTGCTTCTTTGCATTTGCATCAAATAATCTTTGATTCTGGCATGCAGGAGAGAATGAGAGTAAAGATGTAAAAAGCTGATGAAAGCACAAGGTATTTTTGGGATGGGGCACTTGGCTCAATGGCAAGCTCCAAAGTCGGAGTGTGACAGGCTTCCCTTGCTGTGTGGTACTGCCTATTGAAGGCTTGCACCCTTTGTCTTGCTTCAGCGCAGACTCTCGCTGTGACCTTGGGCAGGTCATGCAGAAGTGAATCCTCAGCCTGATGGCTGGTGCTGGTGGAGCAGGGGCCCAGTGGCTCTGGAGGACTGATGTCCAGGGCCCGCCCCCCCCCAATTCTTTGGTTATAGTGCTTCTGTTCTCAAAGAGATTTGTGAATATAAAGGCTCCTGGATAATCATGTCTAAGAGTGAGAGGTGGGGGCATATAAGTACCTCAGATAGCTAGTTCTTAATGAGGGATTCCTTGTATCCTCTTACACAGTTCCCTCCCTTGGGTTTTGCTATGAAAGGGGATTATCCAACTCACTGTATGATTTAAATATGCAACTCATCAGTCTCTGGAGGAAGTGGTGACGCCTGCCTGGCCCACAGTCGGAGGCTGTACATCCCCCTTAGGAAACCATGACAGTCAAAGAATGAGAGACTCAGACTGAGGAAAAAAATATTTGGATTATTGCCCAGTAAAATTAAAATTGTTAGAACTCATGTCTGCCATCTATACTAGAGTGACTGGGAAAAATGGATGTCTGCCATGATTACAGCAAGGAATGAAATTAAGTAGCGTAGGATAGAATAAAATTAAGACAGGTGTGCAAATGTCTACTTAGGTATGTTCTACTTAGCTGAGTGGATTTTTTTTTGTTCTTCAGTGCTTGAGAAGAGTGACAGTCAAATCAGCTGTGTAGAAGACTTGTAGCTGACAGGTACTCCAGTTTAATTCTTGGTGTCTCAGGAACCATTTTTTGTTTTATTTTTCAGGCTGATTTCATTATAACTTTGTTTGCTTATCTCTAGCTTGGGTAAAAATCCCTATGAATAGTGAAACTTTTGGCAGCTGTGTGGTGAACAACTGCCACATCTATTTGCCAGGAGTGGATCGGCAACAAAGAAGGCCTTCCATGCCTTTTAAAAAGGCAGTTTTTGTTTTTAATTTTCCTCCTTTTCAGTTGTTTTTAATATACCCAAGCATGAATGCAATATTGTGAGCAAGGCTATGCAAATAATTAGTCAGTTTGGCAGCTGAACTTAAAATAAGCATTCATTTTAATCTGAACCAAAATGATCGTGTTGAATTGGGATTTGGGGACTTCTTTATTTGGTTGTCGGTTTTGTTTTTTTTATTATTTTGTAGAGGAAAGCTCTCCAAAATGTCTTTGTTTTTTATTAAATGCTAATTTATATCCCATGTGAAACAAGATATCTTACTTCCATTTCAGAAATCTTCCAATTTAAAAAAAGTGATGATAGGTTTCAAATGCCAGTTTCGGGTGTCATTCGTTAAGTGATGGTGCCCCTCTTTTTATCACAGTGTTCTGTTTACTCACGACTTATACAAGGCTCTTGGGCAAATCCTTCCTTTTGGATTCAGAGCAGGGAATTAAATATAGTGTCGGAGATGAAACAGCTCAACTCCAGTCCCCACAGCAACAGACAAGGCTGTTTCATAGTAAAAATTCATAACTCTGGTCACAGAGGGTGAGAGCCCTGTGGAAGTGGGGATGCTGGGGCACTCTCTATAATTTAGCTCCCCTGAACTTCTACCCTATGACTTTTCTTTTTGTCAGAACAGGTATTATTCCATCAATCTCCTGTGTGCAGACCTTTCCTTGGAGAGCTCTAATCTCAGGACTCCATGAAGAGAGGCCTGTAATTGTGATCTGCTTGTTTGAAAATTCCTTCTCCCTCTGAACAGCCGTATGCAAGTTAACGCTGCTGTTGCCAGACGTTGTCTATTCACTGCTGATAAGCTTTCACAATGGGAAAGGTTTATTTCATCTATGCCAAAATTCATCAAATATTCATTAGAGCAATGATCTGAACTTACCTATCCCTGTTCCTTGCTGTATACTGGACCATAAGGTGAATTACACTCAGGCAGGTCCAAGGGAAGCTTAATTGTTTATGAAAACATGAGCAGCTTCAGCAGGAGAGACTTTCATGTCCAAAAGCCCTATAACTCAATGGTTAGTTGTTCCCAGCTGAGTACTGTAACTACCAGGCTATTAAGTATAATACAGGCAGCTACTACAGCCTCATTTTTCCTTTTGGAACATGTGCATTGAGAGGATAAATTACAAAAAAAAAAAAAAAAAAAAAATGACAGATGTGTGGTGACAGAAACCAAAACCAACAAAAAACCCTTAAAGAAGTCCTGCTGAATGCCATGAGACCTAACAGTGAAGCACATTTGAATACTGAAACATTCATTTAGCTTTAGCCATGGATTTCCAAGCTTTTATCTTTAAGAGGGTGCTTGAAAATCTTGGCCAGAATAGTAACATAAGATTTGTTTCACCCCCCACCCCCATCTTCAGCTGTCTAGTTTAACACAGACCTCAAGGACAGACCCTTGTAGTCATATGAATGGCTGAATCATCTCCTGTGCATCTGAAGTCTAAGTGGACCTCTGGAAGTGCCTATGTATGTTCATCAGTTGTAGATGAAGACCTAGAGGCTGCCAAAGACTAGGAATTTCTAACCACCTACTGCTATACATCACTGACCATCTCACTTCTGAACGTTCTAAATGCCAAACAGGTTTTTCAGGGTCTAGAGCAGATGTCTCTGCAGTACGTGCAAAACCCATGCCATGAGCTGTCTTATTTACATACTGTTATAAAATATAGATGGTTTCTGTCCTTGACATACAGGCTTGAAATTACTTTTGATTTGTTTTATGCTTAGGGCTTTGTAGAAGGAGTCTGGAGGTTTTTGTTTTAAATATGGAAAACCGAAGGACCTCCCACAGTAGCTATTGACAGTTGTATTTGTCATTCTTTCTTCAGGCTATTTGTGAATATTGTAGATACTATAGTTACCTAGGCAGGTTGATGTCATAATAATAAATAATGTTGTATTTTACTTTACAGTTCCTGTTTGCAGCAGTGCTCCAGGCGCCTCGATATAATACACTAAAGACCATTAAAATATTAAAACATACAGAAAATGAACCATAAAAATAATGTCAAATGGACAAATAAAATAATTGGACTGTGATGGAAGCTTTTTTTGTTTTCAAATCTAACAAGCATGTCTATAAATAATTAAGTTTGTGGCAATTCTTAACTGAAGGCTCAGGATGTGGGAAGGGCTGGAGGAGGCAAGAGCAGCATACAACCACCATTTTCTGCAAGTAATAATGAAAGAATACAGTAGTTATGACTTTAATTGGAATACTTTTCAGATCTACTGACTGAAAAAGACTTGAACTATGCTTAGATGTCAATATATATGAATATCACTGTTTTTACTAAAAGCTTCTTTTGAAAAGATTAAGGGGAAAAAATTTAAGAAGCATCACATACATATTTTTTCCTATTTTGTAAGAGCTGAATTCTGCACTTTACCACATGCCAAGGAGAAAATGATGGCAGGAGCCTGGGACCTGTAAGCTGTCAGTGCTCTGAAGCCCCAGCTGCCACCCCTGTGCAGTGCACCAGAGTGCCTGAGGATATGAGAAATGCAGTAGCACTATATCAAGGTTGCTGTACTTCTGGAGAGGTAGAGTTGCCTCGTGCCTCAAACCAGCTTGTGCATATGTTACAATTAGCGTCAGATTTTAACAGGCAGTGTATCAAATAGGGCCTTTGCCTTTGTTTACAAAACCCAGCCGTGTGTGCTCTTTGATGAGCTGGAGCAGCCTACCCTAAGCCAACAGATTAAAAACCATCCACCCTGTGTACAGTGGGAGGTTGTCCTGTGTGCCAGGGAGTTCTGTGGCAGCTGAACATTGGCTTTGCAGAAGGAAGATCTCAGTATCCTGGGTCAAGTGTTTTTTCGTGGGCTTAGGCTCAATTTCCATCTGCAGCAATGAGTATGAGGCTGGTTTAGGGACATTGGCTCATGGATATGTTAGTGCAAAATGGTACGTGAAAGTTTCCTTTCCTTCAGTTATTTTTGGAAAGCATGCCAGAACGGTGTAACTGAAGAAATATTTATTGCTGCCTTAGAAAAAAGTGAAAGAAATACTTTGATCTTTTCATCACACAGGCCAGAGTTGCACTTTGGTACGGTTGATGATCGTCATATGAGTGACTTGAAAATTCTCCCTAACAAGCAAGTAAACAAACCTTGATAATAATACTGCAAATTGGAAAATGTAGCTACAGACTTGTCCTAGAAAAGCTTAACAGCATATAATGTATTTATAAGCACAGGATTATCAAGTAGGCACCAATAGAAAGGCAAAGTTAGTAAAATTCTGCCACTGGTAAGAACTTGTAAACCCAAAAGTAGTATTGCTTCCATATATCTTTGATCATTTTACAATGCTGCATGTGTTTTTTTTGGAAAATGATTTAACTTGCTGTAAATGATGTCTGAACTGGCCATCGATCACTGCACAGTTTGTCTGCAGTACTTACTATGTAACACAGAATGACAGGTGTAATTATATGCTTCTGAAACATATGCTGTAATTTATGGATATTAAGCAAGTATAAACAAGATATCAAATCCTAGTGTAAGCAGTCATCCGAGAAATCATCTTGACATTTATTTCATTAAAACCTTTCTTTCAGTAAGACAGTCAGAGCATACCTGAGTAGCATTATCAGCACATCTGCAAATACTTGCCAATTACTGCATGTTTGCAAAGCAGAGGATCAGGTACCTGAACACAGTTAATACTTAATTTTCAGTTACATTTCGCACATGTAGCTATGTGGGTGTTTATCATGCTTCCTTATTTTTGTTATTATTAATCTCCAACTGGAGATTAATATGTAGGGCCTAAATAGCAACAGCCCTTTTCACCTATTTATACTGTCTGTTAGAATGCAATGTGATTTGAAAACTGAGTAAAAAGGCTCAAGCCCTAGAGAACTTGTGGTTTGTTGTCTTGAGATCATGCTAAGGAGAGGAGCAGAAAAAGAGGAGTGAGGCTTGACATGCAGAGTGAGGTATCCCCAGTACAGACTAGCAGATTGGTGCTGTACTTGCCTGGCATGGCTGCAGAGATGAGCATGAGAGCGTGCTGGCCACTCCATCTCCCAGCTGGGATCTTCGAGACCCTGTGTCCTACTGTAGTACTGAGAAGGCAACAGGGTTGCTCATATTGTGTGGATTGTAAAATTGATTTTTCTTTCCTGTTGTCAGCATTACCTCTGAGACACTATGTCTGCCTTATCCCTGCTAAGCAGGGCTTTACTCCGTGAAATCTGAGAACTAGAATAAGCCAATACTTTGAAAAGGGGTGTGGGGGGGAAAGGCAATTCTGGCAACCAGTCTCTGCCAGGGGCAAAATAATGCAACAGCTGATATAAAATGGTATTAATGTAGAATGAAAGTATCAGAAGTGCCAGCCAACATGGAGGAATTGAAAGTAGGTCTTGACAAATAAACCTGATAATCTTTTTAGCAAGATTTTGAGTTGTAAAGCTAATAGCATTGACTTTTGTAAACCTCTGTGCCACAACCCATTCTGTGAGGTACTGAGTTTACCTTATTTAATAAGACCATCATAAATACCTATGCTTTTTTATTTCTGTTCTTTACATTAATACCAGTGACAGCTTGGGGCTTATCTGGATAATGAGAAGGAAGATACATGGGGAAATGTCCTCTGCTAACTACAGGTATTGCTCTTATTCCAGTGCCTGAGTCAGTGAAGAAATGTTTCCTCCCCAAGTTGATGTGGCCCCTCTACAGCCCCTCTGCACACTCCTTTCCTGATTCTGAGCCAGGAGCTGGGAGTACTGTTGCAGCCAGTTTTCCTTGAACCTTTTTAGCTATCTAACTTGTTTCTAAGGTTTTCTTGGAGAGTCTGTGAGATGTAAACAGAGTACTCTGGTGGGAGCTGAAATCTTTGTATTTACCAAGTGCTCTCTGATGGCCCCTGAGAGAAGGTGGGCAGTGTGGAGGGAAGGGCAAGAGAACTGACAGTGAAAGACAAGGAAATGGGACTGTGTCAGGGGAGGATACCTACAGACAAATTATAGCAAGTTTGCATGGTCTCTTTAGCAAAGCAACAGGGAGAATGGGGTCGGGGAGTGCAACAAAGTGCTTCTCCTCAAGAGTGCAGTGAACAGTCAGGCTCTGGAAAATCATTAGAAATGGTTGTAATGTTGCAGTTCTCTCCCAGGAAAATGGAGGAGGCATATGTTTCTTGTGTCTTTTTTGGGGATATTTCTTGTTGTATAATTTGTCAATTCTATTGTTATTCTACAGAAAATCCAAGCTCAAGCATTTCTTTTCAGGATGATAATAACAATGGAAAGTGCTAGCTGTTACCCTCGTACCATCTATGTAACTGGCTGTTCCTCATGCACACTACTTTGCAGCCTCATTTATCAATGTCTCTCTCTTCTCAATTCAAAAAATTCAAAAAAAAAAAAATGAAGAAATTAGACACCAGAAGTTAATTTTTAAAAAATTATGCCGTCATTATTAAAAGAAGAAAAAACACCAAAAAAGCCCGCAAACCCTTTAAGCCCTGTATTTTGTTAGAGGCTGAATTACAGTTTTGCTTCATCCCCTAATAGCAGGATAATGAAAGTGGGTTATTTTTTTTTTTTTCCTCATATATTGCATTTCATTTCTCATTTTATTTCTTCACTGTGTTTGGTCATAAGCCCAAGAAACAACATTCTCATGCAATCAGGCGCACTTGCCTCATTGACAGGCTCCTCAGGCCCTTGTGCTGGCATTTTGCAGTTGCTTTAGGGGACTGCCTTGTAGTTAAGCTACTGCCCTACTGTCTGAGCCGCCTTGTCCTCTATTCAACACACTGTTCGTGCAAAAGATGCTCTTTGCTCTGTACTAGGCATTTGGTTGTGCTATCTTACAGTGTTGCCATCAGCTTAGCAAGCTGATAGCAGTTGTATCACTTGAATTTATCGTTTTCTTGCTAGCTCAGTCACCAAAGCCATTTCAAGATATACGCACTGAGCCAAAAGAAATGTGATTTGTAGGTCAAGATTATTTGTGTTCTGTGTGGTGCAATTAAAATCCTAGGTCTATAACTAAAATAAAATATAACTGAGGAAATACATTACCTGGAAGTTGCTGCAAAAGTTGTGCTGTAGGGAGCCTGACCAAAGTCTCATGAGTTTAGGAGAACACCTACTGCTTAGATTGTGCTTTGATCCTGATGATCAGTAGCAAATACAAGGTTGGGAAGAGTAGTCAGCAAGAATATTTGAAAATCAGTTCTGTGTCAGACAATATATTCTTGAAATATTGATCAATGGAAGGCAAAATTGTCAGGGCATGGTAGTGTTGGTATCACTGCAAGAGGCCAAGAACAGAAGACATGTCTCTTTCAGCCTGCAACCACCATGTGAGCAGGAG
>JBCJKH010024898.1:0-13934 GCA_039877255.1 Loriculus beryllinus | reverse complement strand
TATCTCTTAAGATGCAAAGTCAGAAGATCTGCTGTTTTCAATGCTTTTTCCTGGGGCATTTGTTACTGACCATTGTCAAAGATGGACAATAGATAGATTGGGTTTGACCCAATGTATTATCTTATGCGCTACTGTAAGAGGAACTGCAGAAGCTTCTGTGGGTGATTTACTTTGATGTGAAGCTGGAATTTACAAAAGTGTGCATCCAAAGTGTCAGACCAAGTAATCACTGAAATCACACTCCAAGTGCAAAAAAATTTGTGGTTTGTCAGCTAATATGTGTGTTGTTTTCTTACAACATATGAAATCTTTCTCTGGGCATCCTGGTCAGATGGGAAATGGGTATTCTTGTATCCTTTCAAATATTCTTGTGTTAGTTAATAGAGAGGAACTGTGGCTTCTGTTATCTTAGGGGAAGAGTTAAGTTCCAAAAATATTTTCTCATTTCATGAACATTAGAAATTCATCTTAATGTTCTGACGTTGGTTGTGAACATTTAAAACAGATCCATTAAGGTAAAAATAGCTTTCGAATTACCCAATTTGATAGACTACCTGACCTGCTGAGTACCTGCAAAAAAATTCATTCAGGTATTCTCTGTCCAGAATGCTTTCTTATATGCTGGCAAGTGTTTGGGCTGAACCATCAATAGGCTTTAGCAGAAAACATTAGAAAAATTCAGAAAAAAAGTTTTAGGGCTTCTGTGCTTCTGGTTTCTGTGCCCTTGGGACAAATTTGTAACATGGCATTTGGAGAATACTGCAGTTCGTGGAGACAATCACTGGGAAAGTTTTGAAGTCCCACATTTTTAATAAGCAAACACATGGGTAGCCAACTACTCCTCACTGATATCTTCGGGTATTTCTAGCATACCTTCTGATCTCACTGCTCTGTAATGTCCCTAGAAAGTTGCACTAACAGATTGACCAGGTAAGGTCGTTGGGTACGACTGGGAATACTCTGTCATTGCCAATGGTTAGGCTACAAGTGTCTGTCAGCTCTGGAAACAGTTGTGGGACCCTTGGGTATTCAGAACATGTGAAAGGAGTTTGAAAGTACTTGCTTTCATCTCTTTCAGCCTTACTGTTCATATGATCGTTTAGAAAAGGGCACAAGCCAAAGATGCTGCCTCTCTTTTAGAGGAATGGGAATTCATAGGGATTTCAGCTATCAGATGAGTTCAGCACTGAAATTCTAGCTGTTATCACTCATTTGCTGAGGAGCAGCTAGCAGGCAAGAGTGAATGCACAGGATGGTGCTGAAGGATTTGGTCTGTATTTCCTGGGCAAGGTAGATTCAAATAAGCAGAAGAGGGAGAAGATGGAAATGATGACATAGCTATAGCAGTAAAAAGAGAGAGAGCAAATTAAAATCCATGCATCTTAGAAACCAAGAGATTATTTTTGGTTTACCTCTGTCTGATAGTAATAATAAAAATGATGGTATTATGGCCCAAACATCAATGGAAGGAATGTCACTGTGATCCTTCAGCTATTCAAACTGCATAGCTTAGTAATTAAAGTTACTGACTGCTTTGACATGAGTAAATATTTTTCTTTAAAGAGTACCTTTCTGAAAACAGATTATCTCTGCTAAGCAGAAAGGCAGATTTAATATCCCACAGCATTCAGAGATACAGTGAGGTTATTACGGTAACATGTTTATCATTTTATCAAGAAATGTTATTCCCTGAACTGTCTGGGCCTCTTGTCAAAAGAATTTGTCTCTGAACTAACAGTATGACAGGACTTCACAGGCTCTGTTTTATGCAATGGCAGGTCCTTTCCCTGGTTTGCCTCTGTCTCCGATAAACCAGTTATGCTTTTCCCTCTAACCAAATGAAAGAGGACTTCCTTCCATAGAAGAGCCTTTCCCATAAAAGATCACTTGGAAACCTTAAATCTTCCACATTACTCAAATGGCTGGTTTACATCTGTATTACTGCATGTGATTTAAAAGGTTAATGCATTTTCTGCTGTTGCTAGGCCTTGAGCTTGCCATTCTCACAAATCAAGTTGTTTTTAAAAGTTTGGGTTTTTTTTAACAGTCATGTATACTCTTAGACACCAATCTAAAGACAAAGTCAATAGGGGTACGCTGAAGGCAAGTGTTCTTTGGTTTGGATCAAGATATTGTACAAATAGGACATGGATAATATTATGTGGTACTTAAATTCTTGTAAATCCCTGACACCTATGTTGGAGCTACATTAAGATGCAATAGCATCATTATTACCTTTATTTACCCTTGCCAACATTTACCACATTTACCCTTGCCAACACGTCTGTGATGGCAGTAGCCCAAAAGCCCATGCTGGAGACAGAGGGTACTGAGGAACAGTAAGCAAAAGGTGAAATAAAAGGAGGGTATAGGCTGGAGTAGTGCTTACCAAGGTGAAGAAGGGCATTGAAAGATAAGCAGGTGGACCTTCACACATGAAGTAGAGCAAGGAGCATATTCGTCCAAATAGAAGCACTGCCTCAAGTTTCTAAATTTGTGAGATCCTCAAAAAAGGTTTCAATAGGAAAAAATAGAAAATTGGAAGGGGTACCTATGCATTTTGACCCTCAGAAATTACTCAGTCATACATGCTTTCCAGAAGAAAGTAAGGTAACTTGAACACTAGATTAGAGAATAAAGAAGCTAAAAAATAAATAAGCAGATAAAATTAAATGTGACTTGAAAATAGACAGTGAATTGATGTCCTTTTTTAATATTGCCTTTAACAAGAAATGGAAAGAAAAGGAAGGCTAAGCAATTAGAAGGCAATTGAGATCATGTAATGACAGCTTTTGATAGAATACAGAATCAGTGAATACTTGGAAGATGTAACAGAAGCAAATCAATCATTCCAGATGATGCTTAATCAGTGAAACTCTCTGAGCATCTGACCCCTTACAAAGACCACTGGCAACTAGGATGGCACCAGAGACTCAAGAAATTACCCAGCTCCAGGACAGAAAAAAGGGAAGAGTGGTAACAGCAATTACTATCCAGTAAGGACAGCAAATTAAATATGTGTGCTGTGTGATAAAGCTATGGAAAAGGACAGTGTGATTTCATTATGCTTTCATGAAAAGATCACAACAGAGCAACATTTCAAAGGTGAGCAACAGAAATTATTGTTGTCTGGAGAAATCACTGTCAGGAAAGATTTAAACTACTGCATATGTGCAGCAGTTAAATAATGATTGAGAGAGGAAAACACAACAAGAAATGATTACTTGGAAGATTTGTGCATTGAGGTAAAAAAACCAGAGACACGTTTCCTTTTAGGAGCTTAGTAGGTCACAGAACATACATACACATTATTATAAGCCTTTACCCTGGCACAGCAACAGGTAAAGAAATCTTTGTCCATCTTGTCCATCTCTACCTTCAGTAGGTCAGATATGTCAACTGTTTGTTCAGTTTAACTAGAAAATAATGTCATAGTCCTCTGGAGACCAGGTATTAAGCAGAAATCCTGATGGTGAATGAGACCGAATGATCTTGTTCCTTGTAAAATATGGACAAAATTGGTTTGGACTATTTTGTCTTTGTTTTTAAGTCCTTAAATTTTATGTTTGCTCTTTGTGCCAGGAGCTCACACCTGTATAATAGTTACATGCCTGCCTGCTATGGCCAGTACTTGGCCCAGGTTATTTCTCAAGTAATGTTCTGGGATGGTAGCTGTGGACAGAATCCAAAACTATGCCAGGGCACTTGCTGCCATTTCTAGTATCAGATGATGGTATGCCAGGAAGAGTCTGTCCCAACTTTTATATGTTTATTCCAAAAGCTGCAAAAGGACTTCTAAGTAAGGAGAACCAGCACAGTATCAGTCTGTGCTTTGGACTGTGTTTGAGCACCGTTTGTGTCACATAACTGCACAATTCTTGTGAGACAAAAGGAAGGACTCTGCGTGTCTCTGAATGAAAGTAAATTATATATGTGACTGGGTCAGGCAGATCCACATATGGTGTTCACATTCCCAGCCTTCAGGAAAGTGCTGGGAAATCCATAATGCACTCCCAAATGGGAGAATCTTTCTGTCTCATCCCTGCTGAGTCTCACAGTGAAGACTCAACCACAGCAGATCTGAAATCTCTACCTTAAATGCCTAAGAAACTATTTAATGGTCTGTAAAGTTTAAGAAGGCTTGTAATGACAGCTTCACAAAGGGAATTGTTGATCTTGGCACAACTACAGGCTGAGACAATGAAGCTAGGCATTAGTAAGGCTTTTATATAATGTCTCCTGAAATCTGAATTTTCATGCTAATTCAACTAGTCTTTGGCACGAGAATTTAGTAACTGGTCCACAAGTGAAAGGTAATAATAAATGTCTGGGTAATAAATTAGGGGGATTTGTCTGGCAGGACGCTAGATACATTATTATTAAACCCTTTCCTACACAAAATGATCTGGGAGAGATGATTGACCACATGTGGTGACATTAACAGATGACAGTAAGGAAGAGGTGTAAAGGAAATGGAAGATGTATGTAAAAGCTAAGTGAAAATTAAAGAAAATGAAAAGGTAGAAGGGGATTCCAAGGATGGAATTAGAAACTCAAAATTAAAACAGAACAAAGGAGCAAGAACAAGAAGCAAAATACTTGTCCACAGAAATGAGGAAAATTAGGCTTCATCCCCTAGTTTTTAAAATATAATTTATCATATATCAGAGAAATATACTGTTATTCTTTCTGATGAGAAAAACGTGACAAGTTTTAATATCTCGGAAGACGCAGGAATGGACTATAAGGCGAATCTAATGAGGGACTGTGGCATAGGAACAGAGCAAAAGCAGCCTGTTAAGACATGCGACTGAACAGCATTGAATAACTCAGTGGAATATAATGGCTCCTTTTCTGGTCCTGTTTCAACAATAAGGCTGCCTGCCCTTCCAGGCACGTTGTTCTCACAAGAGACTCATGCACACGGGAGCTCCGGTTAGGGAACAGGAGAAATCAGAAACAGAAGGCTGGATTTTCACAAGAATTAATAGGCCTGAATCATGGGTTTCAAAGAAATCAGTCATTTCAGGCTATGTTTTACTTGGTTGGATGCAGCAGTAATTCCAAGAAAGCCTGTTACAGAATCCATGCAATGCAGTGAGATTTTGTCCCCCTTGATTTATCAGCAGGGTAGATAGGATTTCATGTACTGTATGTTTGCAGGTAAATATTCTGAATAATTTAGGGTGGTGTTAGAGTTTATAACAAGGAATTAAATGAAATGAAGTAAATAATCATTGACCTTGAGTATCTTTTTTTATGGCTGCAATATTTTCAGAGACAAACTGGCCTCCTGGGGAAAGAGAATGTCATATCTCATGAGACATCTAAACCTGGACTGAGCAAAGTGCCAGAAAATGCCCTTTTAAAAGCTAATCCTGTCTTGACAGATGGATGGAGTGGATAGTAATAGTGAGAATTCTTCTTATTGATATATGATCTGCTTATAACAGATAATAGCTCTGTTTTGATTTTAATTTATCCAAGTCCTACAGTTCAATATAAAACATCTATTGAAGTCACAGAGATTGCATAGGCGATTCCAGGGACAGAATTAGGCCTCATTATTCTATCCTGCTTCTCTTTTTCAATTCAGGCACCCCTCTTCGTGTATAAAAGTGTTTAAATTCAGTCATACTCAAGCATGTCCTTCTTATCTTGGACATAAGGATTTCAAGTCTGAAAGCATTAAATATAAAAGCCAAAGTTTTGTGAATCCTTTTTCAGTAATGAAAATGCATTCAAAAGGATATAACAATCGGCTAAAATAGCAGTGTTTCAATGAAAACAAAAGTTCTTTTAAATGTTTCAGTGCATCTGAAAACCACATGACACGTTTTTTCCAGTTTTTTAAGCCTTCCAATCTGCACTGGGCTTTTGCTCATTGTCAGTCTCACAGAAGTTAGATCCATTTCTCAGAGAAGGTATATACACGTCAGTAGCAGATCAGAGAAACCATTGTGAGTCATGATAGGAGGAAAGGGATTGTTGACTCTGCATTTCTGTTGGTTTAATGATCCAGAGAACAGAGATGTGGTTGCAACATGAAGGCTGGAAGCCTTTCATAGCTGATCAGCTGTTCACTCTGAGGCTGTTCACCTTGCTAGTAAGGCTCTTATAGGAAATAAATGAGTATTCTATATGAAGATTAAAGAAAAAGACTAGAAAGTACAGTTCTGAGTATTTGGAAGATGCATAATTACCTTATGAATTGTATTAATTTCCTCATTTTTATTTTTTTTTTTTTAGATCAGCATGCATTTGCTTGAATTATTTGGCTAATGTCACAGCAGAGAGGATCTAAATTTATATGGTCTTAAGAGGTTAAATCTTAAGAAGTTAATTCTTAAGCAGCTAATGGCTAAGCTTTTTAAGGCTCCTAATCAGAGTGGCTGTAGACTGAATATCATGAAAAAAGCTGTAAGAAAAGGAAGGATGTGAATAGGAACCTTTCTATTGATTGCAACAAATTCCAGAAAAGGAAGGAAGAAATTCTAACTCTCAATTGTTTGAAGAATCTTAGCCAACATTTTACATGGCTTTTGGCTCATAAGCAGGAGTACTTTTTCAAAGAATTACTGTGATGACGTTGGAGGTTTGAGTTCTAAAATCTCACTGTATCATTCCCTTAAAATGTGCTCTTTCAAACTTTTCGAAATCAAATACTGTGTTTCCTTTTTTCTATGGTGTTGGCATTGTAGGCAAATCACACTCATGCAGCTGGATTGGCTTCATCTGAGGCACCACGGGTCTGCCTGTAAGGTGGCTAATTTTGAAGGATGCCTGTGAATGAACCTGGAAATTTAGAGAAAAGAAATGCCGTCGATAAGTAGATAACCTAAGCCAGGAACCTCAGCTAACTTCCGCACTAAATGATGTAGCAGCTATCTGTGAGAGTGCACAGTGGCGGGTGAAGGAACTGGGTTATCTACACACGCCATTGCAAAATGGACTCGGGATTGCTGTTAGTGTAGTATTTCCAGTTAAAAAGTACCAGACTGCTCTGAAAATTTTCTCATCAATTGAAGTTCAAACACAATCTCATGGGAACTCCTTGAGTCCTTAGAGTTATACTTAAAGTATCTTTGGGTGTAACAGCATCTGTTTGTGATGTACAGTATTTAGGAAAATCCATTTAAACCGAGGGGTAAACCGTCTGGCCTTATGAACCTGCTAACCCCTGCCTTTGTTGTAATATGTTCAGAAAGAGAGGGTTACCTGGGATAAACTCAGCCAGCTAGTACTGTTACAGCTGCAAGGGCTGTGTCATCCCCAAACCCTCCAGCCATGGCCCATCTCAGCCATGCCAGCACACATCCCCTTATTAAATCCCCACCTTGCCTTTGCTGTTCCAGATGAAATTCTTGTTTCCCTGGGAGATTTTCCTAATGAAATGCTCAGGGTCCTGCTGATGTGTGCAGTTCTGTTCTGCTGAGTCTTCCCTAGCACAAGCATCTCACATAGTTTTAAAGAAGAATGCACTGTTTACAGTAAGGTAAAGATTTAGTGCCAGCTTCCAAAGAAATTCCCAGAAAAAATGTTTCATGAGGCAGATGGGAATGCAGTGATAACTTTATGGGTGTTTTAAGCCCTGGTAATACTTCTCTAAGAAGCATGCCCATGCAGGATCAGATCATAAAAGAAAGATTTTTACAAATACTTATAATACTTCATAATTAGATGTATTTAGATTTTAAAATTAACTGTATTTGGGCAAAAAGATAAAAGATGTAGTTTCCAAAAATGATCTCTGCACATATCTGCTGTGGGTAGTATTTAATAGAGAGGCACTGGTTCCATTTTTGGAAGATAAAATATAAACATGGCTCCCTTAGATTTGGAATGATTTTTCATTCATTTTTGAATTTCATGAAATAATAATAGTTTTTAAAGCTGTATTGATCTTGGTAAAAATGCTGGTGATTTCACAACCATTCCATAACATCTACTCCAATGTCAATATTCCAGAAACCCCGGACAGTGGATCAGCTCCTTGATTACTATTTTTATGCACTAATCAATAGGAATGTTGCTTGCATTTAGTACTTTGTTGTCATAGCTAGAATAAAGCATATTTGATTGCTGAGAAAGGCAGAAGCGAAAAGGCTAAGTTGTACATCTCTAAGACTTAAAACTGCATTGCAAAGTGCAATAAGCTTATCCTTTAATGAAATTAATAGCACTATGAGATGACAGTTGTTATATTTCAGCCAATTTTCAGAATAAAAGAATACTAATTCGTTGTGGGCAACGTAATGTTCATAAAATTTATCTGATCCTGTCATTCTGCTTTTATTGTTAGCCTTTGTCATTGTTCCTTAAAAAGCTAGCTGCATTCAGAGAAATGAAGATCCAATCAGAGCATTTCAGGTTTTAAAAAACTTGGACAAGATCAAACCACTGGCCAGTCCTTCACATCTTTAATTGTTGCAGTACATGAAGATTAATGCTGGGACACTTGGTCTTAGATAAAATGACCAGGTTTTGGTGCTACAAGAATGTTTTAGTTAAAAAAGCAGATGTATTTAAATAGGTAGCAAGAACAGCTTAAGCTTACAGGTGGTGGGAACACAAAGTCAGTTGTGCAACACAAAAAGTGTATTCTGACATACACCAGGAACTGCTTATGTGAATAAGCATTAAGGCTGGAGGATAAAGATCTTACCCTTCCATCCTGCTTCTATCTTCTTTAAGAACGTGATAAAACTACGTGATAGGCTGGAAAAACCATAACCTTATCTCTGTCTTGCCTATTTTGACCCCTTCCTAACATAGGCGGCTTCCTAGATGAATGATTTTCAGGGTTTGCTCTGTCTTGACTTGGATTCCTTTTTTTTTTTTTAAATTTTATTTTTCTCCCCTTCTTCCTTCTTGAGAAGTGTTTTTGCTCAGTTGTCATTTCTATTCCTTGCTTAAAATACTGATAAGAATCTGTAATTACAGTGATTAAATAAAGAGAAAAAGTAATGAAATAATAATATTAATTCCCAGGAAAATGGTTGGGCTAAACCAGCTTCTACACAGGAGTCCTTTAAATTCCACATGATAAAAGGAATTTAGATTTATGTCAATAAACTAACTCTTGAATAGAGATTGCCTAGGAATTTTCAAGGTCCAGAAGTGTTTGCATACAGCCTGGAGCCGTTACGGACATAAAAGGGTGGTACAGAGCTGCACTTCCTGCACTGACCTCCAGAGGTGTATTTTGCGGCAGCGGGACCGGTTCAGTTGGGCTGTGAGAAAAGAAGTGTGAGGAGGTTCAGACCATTCCCTCTCCTGCACTGTACTTTCAGCATAACCTACAGAGCAGTTGTGACTTTTAAGCAAGGAGCTTAAAAGAGTCTGTCTTGCTAAAGTGTCTGTAAAATGGTGAGCAACCAAGACATCAACAGATGCTTGGTAAAGATCATGGAGCTGGAATTAGCAGTTGTTAAAGCCTTCTAGTATTTAAGACCATAGTCAGCAGTGACCTATGGTATACTGTTTGCACTGCTCTTTGCTAGCACAAAGGCAGAGCATGCATGTTGGCACAGTCCGTGAATCAGAAGACAGTGTCCTTTCTGAATCTGCTCTTATGGTACGTGCACAGCGTGTGCATACGTACTTGAATGAGTGCAGGGGCTATATTTCCTTCTCTTTCCATAGCAAAATATACCACTTTTATTATCATCACATCCCAGGCACCAGTAGTATAATTGGCCCTTGCCTGTGGATGGACAGATGGAAACCACTGCCTGGTTATTCTTGATGCAAGAAGCATTGTTAGATTACCTGTATTTACATTCATTCTTCATATCCATCCACAGGTCACTGTCTAGAAAAAAACAGCATTTTCAGAGAGAAATATAATTACGCTTTGCTAGGTTTGTTATTGATAGAGGTGATTAGGTGCTGAAAACATGCTTTGCTCCTGACATTTAATATAGGTAGGTAATAGATACCTTTATTTCATGGGTTATGTTCACACAAATCAAACTGAGTTTGAACTGGAGAAAACTCTTGTAGGGGGAGAAAGCTGTAGATTAAAGATTTAATTAGAGCTTGTATTCTGAAATTATGAAAGATAGAACCATATTTTTTCCCACTTATGTCAATATCAATAACAAATAGTCTCCTTTAAGATTTTTCATTTTATATATGTGGTAGTGGATTACTGTCCCTATATATCCTGATTAAAATCTGAGTCTATAATGCTTAAAAAATGACATTTTTGCCACCAGAGGGCAATGATTTCTTCTGTTCCTCAAAACAAGAAGGAATCTATTTTGAGTGAGAGTCAAATGCTAACATAATCTCCTGACATTTTGAGCTTTGTAGTATGGATACTTTCACGTATAAGTTCAAAACTGGCTGCTGCTTGTAGTCACTCAGAATTCTTCACCTGTGATAGTTAATTGATGTGTTAATTAGAAGCAACTTGGTTCTTTTCAGTTCATTTTTTTAGGTACAGATGTCTACACCATAGAATTAATAGTTGGCCCATGTTCTGGCAGGTCAGTTAAGATCAAATGAAACATTTATATGAAAGTGGACAAAATAGAACTTGAAAAAATAGCCTCTCAACACTCAAGGATTAAAAAAATCTATTTCTTTGGTTTCCTTCATCACTAGCATTTACATTTATCTATCTGTCAATCTACACTCAAACATCTAAGCTTTCTACAGTTAAATAGATTTCAGTTTTACTAAAGAGCATATTAAAATTATTTTCATATGTGATGTCTGAATGTGCATTAATTTGAATGAGATTTATCCCCATTACATGCTTCCCATTGAGTTCTTTATTTTTCCTAACTGGATTTTGACTCATCATCATAGCTTTCAATTAAAATTTCAGTAGAAAGGGTTAGGAGCTATTCAGGGAAAAACTATCGAAGGATGTTATCTCTTGTAAACAAATTTCATGCCAAAATGAAGATTTAGCAGAGAAGCTGCCAGGAAGCTGCTGGCTTTCTTGCTGCAAAGCTCCTGGAGATATCACTGGGTAACTGTGGTCAGCAGGTTTGCAGCCTTTTCAGATTTTTAAAGTATTTTGGGTGAAGGCAGTCTTAAAGCATGCACAACTAATAGATTCATCTTGAACAATGTTTATTCACCTTGGCCTGTTTTGCAGAGTTTCTGAATGGTCAGCTCTTCCATTGTGGTGACCAGGCCACTAGTCTGAAGTAGAGCACAAATATGGATGTCCTTTGAGAGAGTTTCTTAGTATTTTGGTGGAATTATGAACTTGCGCTATGTGGAACAGATATAAATAGGATCATCAAGGTTTATCCAGTATGCCCCTGCTGTTTCCATTTGCACCATCTACTAGAACCTCCACAGACAGAAGGGAGGAACATTTCTGCAAGAGAAAGGAGCTTTAGCATCTGTTTTAGAGCAGATGCTCAGCATCATGTGCTACCCAAATTAGCTGGCCATCAGCCTCAACCTTGCTGGAGTCAGCTTCTGTCCTAGTGTTTTGGAAGAACAATCCTCTGCAGTAGGAACTCTTGCTGAGTGACCCGTGGATTTATTAATTACGAATCAAGCTGAGCTGTCACATGAGCCTTCTGCTCCTGCGTTCAAATCCATAAAAGTTTTCACTTAGGAAGTACTGATTGCAGTCAACATACTTTGTGAGATCCTTCCTAAATGATGTTCATAAAACGCCAGTGATTCTGAGGGAAGTTTGGAAAAGTATTTGTTGTAGGGAAGCTTGACAGATGCTAGAAAAGAAAAGAGTAAGCATTTAGACTATTAACGATATTCAGACTTACAGAGTAGTTTGTAGTTGACGTATCAGGTTTGAAATCTTTAGCCTTCTGTGTCACCTGAGACTCAGGACTGATTAGGTCATCCCCAGCCAGGCTGTGTGTGCAGCCTCAGTGTGCATAGATTTAATTCTGTGTAATGTGATTCATAAATTTTCCACACTAAGACTAGCTTTGCTCCTGCAGCAGAAGGCTAATGAAGGAGTAATGAACAGTGTCTGCAAGTATTCTGAAGGGGAATCCCCAGATGCTGGGAAGCTCTTCCAGGAATGCAGTTGTTTTTCTGCTTTTCATGTTCATCCCATAATGCAGTGAGCCAGGAAAGGCAGGAGCACTAAATACCAGTACCCTGCTAAAAGACTGCTGCAAGGGAGGCAGGGGGAGAATAAAGAGGACTCTTAAGTGGCTGCCTGATTGAATTTTTCATGTGTCCTGTAGAGGTTGCAACACATCAGTTTGCGAAATATCCTAGTTTGTTTCACTCCACTGAAATGCTAGTCAAAACTGGAGGAATCAGCTTAGTTGTTTTTAAGTTATTAGTATTTGAAAATGTAGAATTAGATGGTTGAAAAGATCACTTGATCTATCACTTAATCAGTATTAGTTCTTGTTCCTTCCACTGCAAAGTACCAGGTAACAGATGCTTAGTTTAAGTGGGTCCACAAAATGCCATCACAGGCTAAGTCCATTGCAACAGTCCACCACAATGTACAACCTTCATTAGGAGTGATCCAAAACTACAGAAAAGTACAGTGAACGAGTAGGAAATATCAGTCTCTGAGAACATCACAAATTAGGAGATAGCTTAAATGTGGAATCTTCTGAAAGTTTTCTTTAATTTGCAAAGCACTTGTCATAAAAAATCGCCTTGACTCAAGTGCTTTAAAGTCTGGCTTGGTTTGCAGTCTGTGTGGCAACACAGAGATCAATATTTTATTTAAAAAATAAAAGTAAAACAGGATTTGCAGGCAGTGGAATAACATTCCCTGAAATTCCAATCACAGAGACTGTTGTAGAGGTTAGGATTACTTTATTCACAGCAGCTTTAGGTACAGGATAGCTGTGATACTCAGGCTCTTGTTAGTTGCTAAAAAGAATGCATTTGATACACCTAAGTTTCTGCATGTAAGATTGAAAATGTTGATACAGACTGATAGCTTTGGAGTATCTTGTCACATCACAGTTTAGATTGTAGGTCAGATCCTGTTCTAAGTCTTGTCAGATAAGAATACAATCATGTGAACTCCCCTTACATCTCTGACCCATATTCATAATCTTTTAAATGCATCCCTGCTTGTCTAAAAGTTTCTATGGCATCTAAAGTATGTCCTACAGTCACAGAATCATATAGTTTGTGAAAGACCCATTGAGATCATTGGTTCCAACCTTTAACATAACACTACTGAGTCCAGAACTAAACCATGTCCCTAAATACCACATCTGCACATGCTTCTGAGTCCTTATGGGTGACATAAGCACTCATAAACATTTTTTCTAGAGAGAGAAAGGTTGTTCAGGTTCATGGCTGTTTGGGTTTAGGCTGCTTTCTGATCCAGAAAAGCTTTCAGAATCAGTAATGGGTGATTTTGAGTGGCACCTTCTAAATAGTAACAGGGTGAAAAAAACCCTTTTTTCCTGGGGATGGGACCTGGGATTGCAACGAAGAGAAAAGGGACACCACAAGTCTTCCTTAGCCTGGCCTATTGGGACCTATTCATACATATGCTCCATCTTCAGGGGTGGCCAAACCACTGGCATGAGGCAAAACTGTTACAGCATATCAGGCTGTGGTCCTTTGCTGAGTGATGAAGAGTGCCAGTTTCATGGCGTGAAATGAGCCACCGCAAAGGCAACCTGATTGCAATTAAGATGAGTTAGATGGCAGTTTTTTCTGTAGTTTTTCCCCAGTGGTAATGCAAAATGACCGCAGGTTTCAGGAGCAAGAGCCACTTTCTTGGATTGCACCCTACCAGAAAGGCAGGGAATCTGATACCACATCTCTTCTCTGCCAGCACCCTGCTGCTGAATGGTGTGTGCACTCACTTCAGTCATAAAGTCATAGAATAGTTAGGGTTGGAAAGGACCTTAAGATCATAAAGTTCCAACCCCCCTGCCATACGCAGGGACACCTCCCACTAAACCATGTCACCCAAGGCTTTGTCCAAGCTGGCCTTGGATGCTACC
>JBCJKH010024895.1:0-18008 GCA_039877255.1 Loriculus beryllinus | reverse complement strand
GTCATAGGAGATGCTCAGTTAAGATGAAGCTGTAGGAATGCTTAAAGGTACAGGCTCCTTTTCATTCTGTATTTTCACGTGTTCAACTAGAAACCCCTTAATCTCTGTTCCAAGAAGCAACTGGGTTCTGTCTCTCTGAGACCCAGCTATGACTGGTGTGCTGCCTAAACAGAAACCTGTCAGTATACAGCATCTGGAGAGGTGAATCATAACTTTAATAATCACCTAGAGGCACATGCTGTTTGAGTGGAGAGAAAATAAAAACTAAGCATCACATTTAATTTATGATGTGTCTCTTTCTTTTGAAGGAACATAAACAGAAAATAAACAGACACCAAAGGAAAGATCTCAGCTTTCACTTCGAAATTCTTTTCATTATTGTTGTTAACCTCCCAGTAGCGAAGGAAATGAGTTCTCCGGTAATCATTTCCATGTAATTTTCAGCTCCCTTCTGTTGATAGCATTGTGTATAACCCCTGTACTAACAGTGAGTTCAAATTGTATACTTTGATATTCCATTCAGCTGGTAGGGAAAGCAAAAATCAGCTCTAAAAAAGCCATTTTATCTCTGCTGTGCATGAGCTCAGCAGGGTAATGTGAGATCTCAGAGAGTGTATTTATATTCAGTCATTGGCATTTTCCACCAGGGTGAAATTCTTCAAGATATCACCTCTCATTTCCTCCCTCCTTCCTTCCCCAAATGCCATGGGGCGAAAGTAGAGGAGAAAAAGGGACAAAATAGCAACCCTCATTCAAAAGAAGAAATAATCCACCCAGTGAATCAACTCAGTCTGGTCATGCTATGCAGAAAGAAAAGAGACAAAAAGAATGAGAAAATGGGGGAAATGGAGCATGTGGTTATCAAAAGGATAATAAATCCCAGACCCCGGTGGCATTTCTGAGATAGAGAGGTAGGTGTCAGCAGTCACACAAAGTGACCTTTCTTGGAAAAGGTGATGTTAAAACTGAATGCATTTTAGTTCTTCAGGGGATCCAGTGGCACTGAAATTCAGGTGGGAGGAGGAACTTTAGTTGTTTCTTTGTGCTGGGCTGTCTCCACACCAAATCAGACATTTGCTTCTCTTTCTTTGGGAGGACTGAAAAGAAGGGAACAAATAGAAAGAAACCACAGCAGGTTTGGCTCAAAAACATCCATCTTTGTGCCAAAAACAGGGCTTGAACCTGATAAAAATGAGCCATTGCCTTAAGATTTCAATTAAACACCTTGTCTGTAAATCACCAACGTTTTCACATGGATTAAAGGGAGACATCTGTATCAGCTCAAGCCACTATTTTTGCAGCACCAACCACCTTGAAGTACTTTCCATATTCCATATGGAGAGTCTTTAATGCACCTCTTGGGAACTGTGATGTGGAACAGAGGAGCATATGGGGGAATAAGATTTACTGCACCCAAAGTTTGACATAGCTGAGAAGGTGACTAGGGAAGCTCAAGATGAAGGCTAGGTCATAAAGGACCATTGCAAGAGAAAAGATGTGTTTGTCCTTGGTATAAAGAAATAATAAGTCAGAGTGCTAAGTGTTAGCCAGATAGCAAGCACCAAAAATGTTGTGAAGCAAACCCAGCTGCTGTGATCCCTGTGCTATCTCTGGCTGTGTTCCTATTTTTGATAACGCTCACTGGCTGAAGATACTACCCCAGTTCCTCACTTCCTAGTCCTGCAATTTCCGAATGAGGAGAAATCAGCCCATCCTGAAGTGACCTCATCCAAAAGCTTCAGGGTTGTTGTTCCGGATTTATACCGCTGTAAATTAGGCCAGAGTCCTTTGGTTACCATCATTTTGTGTATCTCCTAGGGCCTTGACAATGGCAGGGCAGCAACAGACTGAGACCTCTTCCCTTTGTATCACCCGTCTGCACTTCTGCATCCTTCTGCATGCATGCAGATGTTCATCCTCTCAGCTTTCGCCATGCAGGGAAGTGATTTCATCTAGCCAAAATGATTTCATCAGCTACTTCATGCCAACCATGGAGCAGAGGGGCTGGAAATGCCCAAGTGAAGACCTCCTGCTCCAGGGCAAAGTCAAAAACCCCCAGAAGACCCAGTAAATTAATTCAAAAGGAAACTCATTCAAGCAACTTTAATGGATATCAGAATATTCTTCTTCTAACTGATAGAAGTCACTTTGATCTACCCCCAGACAGAGCAGCTTCCTTCAATGCTCTCAGCAATGTCCTCAGCAAGTTTATGACTTGGATCCACAATTCCTGAATGCCTGGCCATCTTGGACATGGAGATTGAGCTCCTATCAGTCTCTCTCAGGCTCTTTTTCTCTCATTCACTCACTGTGTTTAAATTACTCCTTTTTTACTCAGTCAACAGAGAATTGAAATCTGCTGATGTGAGGATCTCTGAACAGATGGGAGAGCTGTATTTATTATGCAGTTGAGAGTAGGACATAAAGAGTTCATTAAAAGTAAATAATATCAGTTTAAATGCTGTGTACAAACCTTTATAAAGCCTGGTGAAGCAAATCAAATAATCCTTGCAGAAATCTGAGTTTTTAACAAGGTGCTGAAATTCAAGAGCCTTTTTCCACTTCTGTTAGTGCTGATACAAGAGCTGATTGAATTAACAGTGTGGAACTGCTGGAGATGAGCCTGCTTTCAGCATCCCAGCCAAATGAGATGTTTGCAGCTGACGTGTGAAAGGGAAAAGAGAACTGA
The DNA here is from genome assembly GCA_039877255.1 of Loriculus beryllinus. Taxonomy (NCBI): domain Eukaryota; kingdom Metazoa; phylum Chordata; class Aves; order Psittaciformes; family Psittacidae; genus Loriculus; species Loriculus beryllinus. The sequence goes on along the minus strand of JBCJKH010024895.1, from coordinate 15,319 downwards.
TGAGTGGGAGAGAGCAGGACAGGAGCTGTGCAGTGCAAGCCAGGTTTGTTCAGAGTAGAGAGGGGAATTTATCTTTCATCATAGATTCAGAGTCTGGATCCAAACTCACTCTGTTATGCGTAGCATGCAGATTGGGGTCTAAGGAAGGGCATGGCGTAAAGCCATGGGTGAAATGTATCCTTACTGATTTTAATTCAAGTTTGATATGTACAAAGTCCTTCTGAACTGAGAGCATTGTGAAGTCCATACTCAAAATCCTCTGTCTCTCTGTCCACTAATCACACATTACCAACTACTCTGTATAGTCATAACTCTGAATGACCATGCTAGGTAAAAAAATCAATTAACATTTTAAGGTTAGGCAAAAAAGAGAAGATTTGGAGAGGAAAATATAATTTGGTGCTTGGTCTGCTATATATTGCTATACACAATGCTTTCCTGGTTTAACTGTCGTGATCAGTCAGTCTCAGGGTGAAGTCTAAAGCAGAGACTGAGTCATTCCATGAGGACTGTTCAAAATGATACTAACAGCTCAAGCTCGGAAACAGGGTATTTTTACCAAGAAAGTGGCATTGCAAACTGTTTGCATGGGAGAAGACAGAATTTTCCCAAGGACCAATTCCCTGTTGTTTTCACATGAACCTATTTTAGCTCCAGATAAACCAACAACCCAGAGACAGTTCAGCAGCACAGACATGTTCACATACACCCAAGCATGAGGACATGCACCTGTGCAGGTGCACCCCTGCATCCACACTGATGCTGGCCCTTTCCCTTAAAATGCTGGAGATGCCTCCTCCGGAAGGACATTGCTTCCCTCAAGTGTTCATCACTGCTGCTGCAGAAGGAAATATTCTGGATCATACTGCTTCGTCTCCCCAGAGTCAAGAGCAAGGGTTCAAAGCAAACGGAGCTCCTGCAATTGCTAAACGAATTGAACCATTTATCCTGAGCCCTCATTTTCATCCACCATGTGGGGCTGGACACCATGAAGTAGCTCCCTGATTGCTTTCCACCCCAATGGTATGAGCAAGGAGGAAACTCTCTCCTTTGCTCCGATGACATTTTGAATGTCTCAAACAACTGGTTTCATGCCATATGAAATATGGTATGAAATATAATACTATTATATTTCCATATACTATAAGCAGATTCTGATAAGAAGTATCTTACAGAACCAAGGTGCTGTGGAAAAATCCCCATTTAAAGAAAAAGCAAGAGATTACAACAACCATTTCAAGTCAATTTGCCCTTCCAATGCAGAAGTATATGTCTGGCCCCAAGACTTCCAGCAGAAGCTACAACCTAGGATCTAGGATATGAATAGGCTGGAATACATATCTGTGCAGTGAAGGAAAGATTCCTACACACTTTCACAACAGCAACAAAAGTCAATTAAAAAATGAAATAACTCTGCATGTAATGAATAACTAACTTGTGAAACTCACTGCTGAAGGACAGTATGAAATTTAACAGCACATCAAATGTATTAGCAGTTTCTAGTGAATTACTTCTGGAATAGGAAAAGAAATAATGAGAAAATTCATAGCTGGGTCAGATCAATAGCCCTCATCTCATAAATCATGGCGAGAAGTCCTTGCACAGGGAAAACTTCTAAGAACAGAGGGAACCTCCCAGTTTTGATTCCCTTTTAGCTCCAAATGTGAGTAAAGAAGGAATAGAATGATCAACAGAAAAGATGACTTTGTGACAGTGGTGATACAGGAGGGTTTGCCATAAAAAAATCCATTTCCCAGCTTTGCCAGCAACTCCCAGGGTGATCTTATTAAAGGGCAAATATTACCTTTGCACACTTCCTTTCCTATACGAAAGAGATGACAAGTCTTCTTTAAAAGGGATGTGGGGTAAGTATAGAGCCATAGCACTTTTGAGATGCTCTGCTAATACAGTGATGAAAAATACAGACATTGCATGAAAAGGCAGATAAAGGAGAAGCTGTTTAACTCATGTTACTCCTGATTCATATCAGGAATAGAAGGAAATTCCCACAGTGAAGAATTCTCCTTTGGAGCAGAAGGATGCTGTGTAACAACACTAAGGCATCGCACCAATATTAAAGGGAATTGCTGCTATAAACAAGTTAGGTAAAAAAATGAGAATCTTTCGTTTGTTTGCCTTCATTATTTACAAGCAGGTGGTGGGTTTACTAACTTATTCTTCACTCAAGATAGTTGGTGTGGACATATTGTTGGTTTTATGATTGCAGGACCGCAGTGTTGTTCTCATTACTCCTTCCTGGCTATTTATGCTACATGTTGGATATTGAACCATGCACCAGTGAAGATGCTGCTACAGCATCAGCTATCTTTAGGAAGAAAAAAGCTTTCCCTTTTTCCTTTTGTTGGCAAATCATCTGCAAAAAGCCCAGCATTGTTTGAATAATAAAAAGCTTTTACAGATGGCCACAAAAGCAAGAGGATTCTCATGAATATTTATTCTCACCGATTCCCCTGACAACTTCACTTTCTGCCCATTCTTACACATAAACATTTTTGCACATAAACACAAGAAAACTCACAGATCATGTATTTTGAAGCACTATCTAGAGATCTCCCCCAGAGGAAAAGCCCTCTTGTGTTCAATTGTTTGGATGCAGGGATGAAATTACCTCTTTCCTGAAGAGCTTGAGGTGCACATAATCTGACATGATACCATCCTTATTTTGCAGACAAGAAGCTGATGTTGGCCACAATGGAGAGACTTGCCCTAAATTAGATGGCAAATGGTAGAATCACAGAATTAACCTTTGCTCTCTCAGAATTCCCATCCTTGCACAATGTTCAGATCTAGGTACATTTTAACAAGCAGTGATTCAGGAACTTTTTAGTGTAAGGATTATCAGCTTCACACTCTTCATAACTCCAAGCAACGTGCTACTCTATACAGGGTACCCTATATAACTACTTTATAAGTATTGTCAATGCACTTTATATCCTAGTCAAGGCAAGAACTGGAATTATTCACTTCAATGAACAAGTGCTATTTTGCCTCAGATAAATTCCACATTTGATCCATGATTTTTGAAACAAAGGCAAAGTCTTTTTATGCACTGTCATAGTAAAGAGTATTTGAATGGCACAGCATATGGAGTGCGAGGGACCCAGGCAGGAGAGATGGAGGGTGACGCATTCAGCTGCGCTACTTCTACCCCCATGGCTGTTTTACGTGAGTTGAATCACTGCAGATTACGCCTGGTTGAAAGGAGACAGTATATTCTGTGGTGTTTAAAGATGTCACACTAGTTGCGGAGCTTTTGGAAACCAGTGAGTCAGCAGGAGGAACACAATGCTGGCTCCAGCTATTAGGCAGTTATTTAAAACCAAACAGAAGCAAAATAAAAAGCCACTTGTGAATTCAACAGATGCAGTGAAGTCCCTGCTTTGCAAACACTAAAGTGTTTGCACAGAGAAGAGGGGCACTTTTTTTAACATAAAGGTCACTGCAGTTCAATTCAAATGAATTATTCAGGACTTTCTTTTAATCTCATTAAATGTGAATGTCTGTAAACAAATTCTGAATATGCAGAGAAAATCAAAGCCCAGCAAAAAAACTCATGTTCACTGATGGTAAAGCAGCAGGTCAGACATCTTATGGATGCACAAAAGAGCACAGCCAGGTTTTAACCCAACCAAGGGAACACAAATGAAAGCTCAAAATGCCAGCTGACTTCTTGTGAACCACATCCCTTCTCATGTGTCTCTTGCCTTCCCCATGCATGCTGCAGATGTGTTTCCAGCAGTGCTTAGACAATGGAAGTGCCTATGGCCCACAGAACCCATCCATCACTGAATCTTCTAGATATCCAGTCCCCCAGGTGAAAACAGGATCAAAGCCACTCAAGACAGGACTAGATGGCATAAGTTCTCCTCAACCCATGTGTCTCCTGTTTCCCAATGGTGTTTTAAAGCCTTCTGTGATGCTACTTGGTCAGAAAGTTTCATGTAATTAAGTAGTTTTACGTAATTAGGTACGTGTTTAATGTATTTAAGTATTATCCTGTAAGTCATTGCCTTGTGCTTCCAGGAGACTGAGTTGCTTAACTTCCTTTAAATGGAAGCTGGAAACCTGAAGACACCTTATGATATGACAAAACGTAATTACCCTATGCTCTCTGGCACAGACCTAGTTTCTCTATGTCTGTACATCCATAAAAACTCAGAACTTGGATGTACTCTGAAGACATACTGGAACTTCAGAAATAAAGTTCTTCACTTTTCTATACAAGTAACTAAGGCATTGCAAGGACAGAAGCTCCAGAGCTGTTTTACAACATCTGATTGCTGGGTCCTACTAAAACAATCAAAATACTATGGAGGAGAAAAGACACCACAGTTGAAGAATTGTCTGTGCACAGACTTCATTTTCACCAGCTCATCACTCCCAGTTATTTGAGGGGGGCTTTGTGCAGCCATCTCATAGTTTATGTTTGTAGCCTATTCTTTTGCAACAACTGCCTTCATTTGCACTCTATTAGCCTGGCTGGGGGGTGGGTAAATCTTCCCTTCAACCACTGGCTCTGGAGCCATAACACACTTCATTTCTAGGCAGCTCTATTTAACTAAGAACTGGGACTAGTATCTCTTGGGGTTAAAAAGAACTCTCTATAGGAATAACTATGTTCTATATCATCATATAATGAATTGACAGTGTTCAGCTATTAACTCTTGGTTTTATTTGCAGCCCTGTTTGAGCATGTGGACATGCCAAGTTATTCTTCTCAGGCTGAGAACAAACTCAAATCAAAAGAAGTATTAAACAAGCTAAAATTGCAGAGATATACTCATTGTCCATCTGAGCTTGTAAACAGGGGAGGGTCCCAGTGGAGCTGAAGTCTTGCAGATAACTTCTTATGAACCTTCTAGTTCTTACGTGACGGAGAAATGTTCTTGTTTCTCAAACTCCTCTTCCTTGTAACTGCAACTATTTATTCACACAGCAATGGCAGCAGCCTTTTTTAATTTCTAGTTCACAGATATTTTTTCTCTGAAACAGAAAAACACAAACACATTGCAAGCAGATCACCCTTGTGTATAGTTGACTCAGATACAAAAAGAACAGACAAGATCAAAACCAAACAATGGCATGAAAGAAGGGTCTCCAGAACAGAGTTGGCTCATAATCGATCATTTCCCAATGCAATTTCAGAGAAAGCTTTCAAGGAGACTTGTCTCAATCCTATTCAACTGGCACTGAATAGTTTCATCCTTAACTCTTTTGCACAGAAAACCCACCTACTGCCATCTTCTTCCCCTCAAAACGCTGCTCTCTTGAATAAGTCTTACAGTCTTAAATAAGGCTTGCAAACCTGTTCTCTGAGTTCTTCTGTCCATATCTCTTTCTTTGTGCTCCATTCAATTTCTGGACCTGTTTAAAGCAAAATGAATAGACTGAAAGAAAAGAGTGCTTACAACGAACGCCTCCATGGTCAGGGCCATTCCTGTAGTACTGAGGTCACATGCAACAACCTATTCATCTCCATCAAGCTCAACTCTTTCACTTTCAGGAAAGGTGTCGTCAAAACTGACTTCTGAATTGCCTGTTGACCTGTGCTAAGTTTGGGCAATGGTGTTTGGAAGGATGTCAGACAGCAAGGGCTTAAAATAATAATAATAATAGTAATAGTAATAGTAATAATAATAATAATAATAATAATAATAATAATAATAATAATATAGTAATATTACTCAGTCCAGTGCCCAGGAAATCTTTTGCTTTTTGATTTCTTACTACAGACATAGCCACACAGACGCAACAAAATGTGTCCACTCATGACAAAGGCACTAAGAGCTCAGCTATTGTCAGTTTTGCTTTGCAGCAGCAAACTGCTCAGTTAGTAAATATAGGCTGGCTAGTCAATAAGGTAATTGTATCGCCTGATTACTCGATAGTAATCTCACTGCTTTTGTCCAGTGAAAGTCTCAAAGTCCCATAGAATGTCAACAAGAGGAGAGCTTGTTTGGAAGAAGCAGGTCCTCACCGCATTGCTCTAATGTGGAGGACAGCAGTAGCTACATAGAGAACGCCTGACCAGTGACCTCCTCAAATGGCTTCTTTCCCTATTTCCCTATATTCTTGGAATCAATAGATGGGGATTTTTCTTCAAACTCGAATCCCAGTTGATTGTCAGTGATTGCCTAATTCCCATGAATCATCTGTAGTTCTTCCACCAGCAACACTTTCCAACTGGCACAAACTCAAGCTCACTGTAGGTGCAGATCACATGAATTGTGACCTGATGACATTTGGTTGGAAATAGCTCTAACTTCATGACCTTTGGCTAAAGCTTTTTAGCAAAGCTTTTTGATAAGCTAAAGAGGAAGTTAAAGGGATATTTTATTGCTCTGGTTGATCTGTGATTGCTGACAGGCCATCCTTGTGAGCCCAGTTGAGGTAGGTCACAGCATTTTCTATTGTGCCCACCTTGGTGACTGTTACACTTAGAGCATATTTCTGTCATGCTGTATTTGGTGCTTGCAGATTTGAAGTCTGCTTTACTAATGTGTTGTTTTAATTAGCTATTTCATAGAGTTGTCCGCCAGCAAACTCATTTGCTGTAATATGCATGGCGGCTAAATGCAAGAGAATATCAACTGTGAGAGTGTCTTGAAATTAGAGTGAATATTTATTTGACAGTAATTGCTATGATGTCTTAAATCTGGTGTATATGTACACCTGGAACTGTGATTCCTCAATACTGAAGGTTTCTGAGTGTGCTATCCACTTCACTTGTACAGGTGCTGAATCCAGTTGAAACTGGGCATGAAAGAAAGCCATTTTCATCTGACACATGTTTATTAGTTTAAATAAAATGAGTCGGCAATCATAGCTAATTTCCTGTTGCTGAGAGGCCATACCAATAATTGCCATCTTTAACATCATTCCCTGCAAAAAGCCTGGAGCTGGATAAGAGAGGGTGGTCACACCTCAGACCCATAGTGTGGGAATCATGCATCCTCCCAGGTCCCCTCTGAGCTCAGGGGGAGTGAGAGCTGTCATCCCTGCTTATTGCCCTCTGAACCATTACATGATGATGCCTTCTAATACAGGATCACAGCTGATTTTCTCCATCCCTTGGGCCTCCTCTCTCCTGCCTGTGAAAGAGGGAATACTACAATGTAGTTATATTACAACCCTGTTTAATAGAACCACACACTCCTGGACCAGAAATCACTGCTTCTTTCTCCATCTCCCTAGCTGCTCATATCACAGGTAAGCATGACACCAGGGGTCACAGCATGGGAAAAAGCTGTTATCTCTGTCCTGCAGACTTAAAATGACTAGGAAAGCCTGACTTCAGCAGAAGCCAATGGTGAGACTCATAAGGGACATCGTGCAGGCTGGAGGCAAAACCCTCAAGTTTTGCTATACTGCTCTCCAGCTGCTTGATCTCCTACACTGACATGGTCTGGTGGGTAACACGGTTGGTAACAACAGTGCAGAACCTTCTTCCCACTCATCAGAAAGGGGATTTTAGCCTCTGGAGGGGTGAGCTCTGTAAATGTGAGTGCAGTTTACCCAGCACCAAGGTGCCTACAGGCAGAATGAAACTCCTGGTTGCAATGAGCAAAATGGCCTGCAGATGTGGTGATGAAACCAGTTTGCACCCAAAGAGGTTGATTTGGAAAATGGATCAGTATATGTCATGTTTCTTATAGAATAAGATTTCTGAACAAAGAATGAGACAGGTTAGAAAGCCTGAAACTATTCAAAGAGATGAGGATGGATATAAGGTCATCCCCAAAATATTTCCCTGCATTTTCTCTGTTCTTGTATCAACCTCTTCTCTCCTGTTTTCCATCTGGATGATAAAATTTCCTATCTTTCCAGTATACTGAGGTTAAAACCATCCACACTAATAATCTAAGTATGCCAGAGGATGCTCCCATGTGCTGGGACCACCTTGCACATTGTGGCTTGGCTCTGTGCTACTGACTTTCCAGTCACCAAAACAAGGCAGTGAACAAAGTGCCAGCTGGGAATGGTCCCTGGACTGCACTAATTGCCAAATGTGGGAATGGTTTGGGGTAAAACTAGTAAAAATAGGCAAAGTTTGTGCCAGTGAATATCCTAACATTTCAAAACATGCACAGTGGCTGATAACGTTCCTAAAACACTTGACCAGTTATATCTACTCAGCTACACAGGGAGTGTGCATCTATACTGGTGTAGGTATATCCAGGGAGAATCAGTACACAGTGGGAATTCCGTATTATACCTCAGAACAGATCACATAGCAAATACATTAATAGTACATAGTCAGTCTTATCACTGCTTCAAAACCACAGTCTCTAATCTTGAAGTTTTCACAAACAACAGTTATGACACACACATATATTGTAACCAGCAGCAAATCTGTCATTACTTCAAATGTGGCCAAACGTCACCTGGTTTCTCTTGCAAATGCCTAGTGTAGCTCCAGGTTAAAACCTGGCACCAAGGTGGCAGCATGATAGAGATTGCATGGAGTGCTATGTACAAAGGTTGGTAGGAGAACCTTTTTCATATACATTGGGTTCAGTGGGTAAGATTTAATCTGGCAGTGCTGGTACACACTTGGCTTTCTCATAGAGGTACTTTTCCACCGCAGAAGATACTGTTTTGTGGAGCCAGGGTATAAGGAAACAGAGCTGCAGCAGTAGGATGAGCATGGGAAGGTGCTTTTGGGCAGCGGGTGCTGCTAAAGGCTCAGGACCTCGCAGTGAGCTCTGCCCACGCGGTGTAGAGCTGTGCCATGGTCCCATTCCTTCACACCAGCAATGTGTTACGTGGATGTACCAAAAAGAGCTTTTCAGGCCTGCTCTACTGCAGATCTTCTCCAGGCTCACATAAAATTATACATTCTTTCTCTGTGATTAAGGTGAATCCATCTTTCCTACCATCATCTCCCTTAGGTCCTTTCCTCTGACAGCCTGGCGATCAAAACAAATAGGTGACGTTAAGAATCTCTTTGACCACATAGATGAAATCTCACACTCGGAGGTGCTTACTTTCTGCACCCTCCTTGTGTTCTTCTGTTTTCCTGCACACATCTGAGTCCCTCCCTTTCTCTGTCACCCCTCCATCATCATATAGAGATGTTCACAATGTGATACAATGTGATTTGGTACATCACAACTGATGTGTCTTGATGCTGCTCTGCAAATGAGACTTGTTTCTACCAAAGGGGAATATGGAGGCAGGAGATACACAGAGATTACAAGCTTGGGGGGAAAAGACTTGAGACATCTATACAAATATGCAAATGTAAAATAATAAGTCATTAATTAACCTCATTGTACCATATCTATGGCCTGGGGTAAAGCTTTTTTAGTACAAAACCTCTTTTAAAAGAGGCTCAAACTGTCTTTAATTGTTCCAAGAGCTGTTTCTGGAGGGAATTGATGGCTGGATGTAATAACGTGATAATCAAGTCCAGATACAGCTCATCAGACTAGATAATGCAAAGTTTCTATGCATTGAAACTTTACAGGGTTAAAAGAATTCCTAGGTGCCTGATTTTAAAGGGTGTTTCCAGTGAGTTGTGATATATAGAGAGAATAGACATATGGAGAATATGTGATAGAAATGAGCACAAAACTGAAGCACCACCTGGGACATGAGCAGCACACACCTTTAATCAATTCTGATGTGCAAGCAGAAGAGAAGAGCTGGCTGGAGACCCTGGGTGCGATGGAGGCTTGCAGCCTGGACCTTTTGCCTGTGTCTAATCTTGATGCAGGGTTTGTCAATAGTTATTATTATTATTCAATAATAAATATTATTATTGCCAAAGAGATTGAGATTCTTTCCAGTGATAAAACCAGTCTCTGTCCCTTCTCCAGAAATGAACACAAGATGGTGCTGCCATCCACTGATAGCCAGCCTTGTGTATAGTTTTACGCTGTTTCTACTTCTTAAAGTGTTTAAAATGAGCCCACTTTGATCCCTTGTAAATGAAGTCTCTGGGATACTGAGAAGGAGAAGTTAAACTCCTCTCTGGCAACACAGCTCAAATGTGCAGGGTTAAACCTGTGTTTATTAGAGCTGCAAGCAAAGATGTAATGATGAATTTCACAAAGACTCATCCTAACTCTCATCCAGAAGAGAAAACTCCCCAGGGCACAATGACCACTGCAGTTATCTCCTGTGGCAAGTCTCCATAAGCAGGTGATGCTTAGCATCCCTTTCCTAGATGAGCTGGGTTAATGCCGTGACGTCCAGCAGAACTTAAAGAGTTTTAAACTAGATTTGAAGGCGGAAAGAGATAAAACCAGGCTCACTAGAGATAATCCTGAGGGAGCATATGAGTGTTTGAGGAATGGTATGCTAGCAAGGTCCTTTGCTCTGCCATCTCGGGGGAGGTAGGGGATGGAGAGCTATGCGGCAGCAGAGACACAAGGGTTATTGAAACCATGGAAGCATCTGAGAATGGTCACATAAGAATTACGGCTTTTCCCCAAAAAAAAGGTGACAGGATCAATAGCCCAACTGAAGTGCACCTGCACAAATGCACACAGCATGGGCAACAAACAGAAGAACTGGAAGCCATGGTGCAGCAGGAAAAAAGTACAGCTTCCATCACGGAATCATGGTGGGATGACTGCTACAACTTGAGTGTTGCCATGGATAGCTATAAACTCTTCAGGATGGACAGGCAAGGAAGGAGAGGCAGTGGGGTAGCCCTCTATGTTAGGGAGGGGTTTGACTGTCTAAAGGTTAATGATGGTGACAATAGTGTTAAGTATTTATGGGTAAGAATCAGGAGAAAGGCCAGGAAGGCAGGTATCATGGTGGGAGTCTGTTATAGATCAACTGACAGGGATGAAGAGGCAGACAAAATATTCTATTTAGACTGGATATTAGGAAAAATTTCTTCTCTGAGAAGGTGTTCAAGCATTGGAACAGGCTGCCCAGAGCAGTGGTAGAGTTGTCATCCCTGGAGGGATTTAAAAGACACGTAGATGTGGTGCTTGGGGACACGATTTAGTGGTAGACTTGGCAGTACCAGGACTCAATGATTTTAAAGGTCTTTTCCAACCTAAACAACTCTCTGAATCTCTGATTCTGTGAAAATCCTCATTAGTTCAGGCAGAAAGTGCCAGATGGCAAATGCAACACAAGCTGAGCAAAAGCTAGCAACGAAAAATGTGCTGCCCACGATTACGCTGTAACCAAATTCAGATCTGCTGTGTCTGCAGTGTTCCCTCCGCAGTCAGCGTTTGGGAAAGACTTCTCACTCCCCTACAGATGCAGTGCAGATTCCCAGGACAGCTCTTTGCTCCTCTCTAAGAAAAAGCTAATGGCTGATGTATATGAGACTTGAGCTACTGGACAAAGCTGAGCCTACATCAGAAAGAAGGAAAAGACATGTTATCTACCGGGGAGATGGAGCAGATGGTGATTAGCTGCTCCCAGAGTTAAGTGTTTGTGTGAGACTCACTAGGAAATGGATGTGCCAGACTAATGTTTTTTAATGCAAATACAGGAATCCAATTCTTCATAGGCTCAAAACTCCTCCTGGCGCACCTTCTAATGGTAAACCCTGCAAGCACGTTACTGAGACTTTTGTGAACCACACAACTGTGATCAGCGCTCTTGCACAGGGCATCTTCGTGCCCAATGGCTTTGTTTTCTCCTCATTAGGGGCTTATACGAGCCCTTAGAGACTCTTCTTTCCACTCAGCCACTTCCTTACAAAATCCATGGGAATGTGAGCTCATGGGAGACATCCCCTTCTCTGCTGACTGTAACTAAAACCAGCCAACTCATTCAATGGTCTTGGTGGCACACACAGCATCGAGTAAGCCTCTTTCCAAAGGAAAGGAGACTAAAGGGAGATTTTTCTCACTCTTAAAAACATAATGCAGATTCCCTTTTCATGGGAAAGCAAAGAGCTGCTTCATGTTTTCAGACTTAGAGGCTCTCAGTAACTAGTACTGCTTTAGCCATTTCCTACTCCTAATTTCTTCACTCCCCATTTAGATAATTTACATGTCTATCTCCCCTCATCAGGCTCTGCTGTGGCAGGACTGGAGACTGTGGCTTGCAGAGATGTGGCGCTAATATTTTCTCAGGTGGCTTTATTCCCATCAAAACCTGAATGGTTTTCCCCTTGCACATCCATGCCTTTGGATCAGTGGAGGGGATTCAAGTTGCCATCCTTGACTTGCAGTTCACATGGATGTCAGCAACACAGGGAAGCCAGCAACCTGCTATTGATATTTGTACAGCACCCTGAACCAAACCAATCTTCTCCTCTCAGCCCCCACAGACTGGTTTGATGTCATTCTTAGAAGCCTCTGCTCTGGATTCCCTCCTACAAGTCATAGATACACATTACTAAAGGTCAGTCCTGACCTGGAAGTGCTATAATTTTAGGCTTGGCTCTGATGCTCTGCAGTTTGATGGTGTATCAAGTTAATAGCTAAGTGGTTGTAGTTGAATAAACCAAGCAGTAGAAAATTGTAGTGTGGCTCAGATGTGCACCAATTCAGTAGGTGGACTTTGAATACTATGGTCAAATCCTCATTCTTCTTTAGAACTCTACCTAGCTACCTCTTCCCTGCAATTACCTTGACTTTTGGTCATAACCAACCTACTTCTTTGTTCTGTTTTGTCTCATGGTCGCTTGTTTGGAGAAACCTGGCCCTCCTGAAAAGGCTGCTTGCCATTACCTGATATTTTTCCACTGTTACTCAAGCATTCTACTTTCTGTCCCTATTTCTGTGACATCCTGTGCTGTTAAAACAAATACAGCACGAGTGGGGATGTGGAGAGAAGAGCCCTTCACAGGCAAACCCACACAGCTCAATAGTGTTTAATGTTTAAGCAGGTGACCAGCTTTAAGAAAGCATAAAGTAGAGCAAGGAAAGCTGCTGGGGTACAAATCACACCAAGCCTTGAAAACTTCTGGTGGCTTGGAGCGCATCTGCTATTCTGGATTACCTATTGGTACCACTTTAGCTTGTCAAGGACAGAAAGGGAGGATCAGAATATGCTTGGAAGTCTTCCATATCTTGGCATTTTGAGTCAAGTTCTGACATTACAAGAAAGCTGCTGGTGAAGGATAATACCCTCTAGCAGTACGGTACTGCAGATAAGGCACTGTGTGTTTGAGACCCAACCTGTAATAGTTATTCCTCTTTATACGCACATCCTATCTTGTTCACCTATTAGTGCCACAGATCAGGTAATAACTGCAAGGACAAATACTGGATGGGATTGAAAAGAGGTGGGAAAAATTAAACATTTGAACTTTCACTTGCCAAAAAGCAAGTCTCTAGCAGGCAAACTGCCTGGCTGTGATTCATCTTGATACCGCAATTGCACTCCAAGTCCTACCATTGTGTCCAACTCTTCCTAATAAAGAGGATGAGAGGGTTACAAGCCCTAATTATCCCATGATCAGGCTACAAACCCAAAGGAATTATCTAGTGATCCAATGAAATAGGGCTAAAACATGGAAATTCACAGCATGTTTGAGCAGGGGAAAATGAATACCAAGTCAAAGGCCAACAGTTAGGGAGATGGCCTGCTCCTAAGGAGCCAGGATTCACCCAACCTTGAAGGACAGCTCAGGCTGAAGAAGACATAGAATCATAGAATCAGGGAATCATAGAATCAGTTAGGTTGGAAAAGACCTTTAAGATCATCATGTTGGGGTAGAGACAGTAACAGGGATTTTCCAGGAGGAGACAGAGATGTCAACAGGGATTGGTCAGAAATTCAGGTCCTGTTTTATCACCATTTAACACCTTTGAGCCAGGTGTCAGGCAGGAATATGTTGTCTCAGCCAGCCAAATGAGTTGAGGCATCTTTCTCCAAAGGTCAAACACTGCTGTGCTCCCTGCAAGCAGGTACCATACATCTGGGAATACTTCCAGCAGCAAAATGATGTATCCCACAAGTCTCCCTGATTCTTAGAGGAAGGCACAGGGGCCTGACACTGCAATGATATGGACATTTTCTGTCCAGGACCATGCCAAGAATTGTCAAACTCACTCATCAGCTGCCTCTGTACAAATGGTGATAGCATTCACTCACCAGAAGCTTGGCAGGGGCTGAGGGCATTGACCTAGAAGTTAAAGACTCTTTGTTCATTACTAATCCCTGAAGCTATGCAGTCCCAAAGCCCTTCCCTTTCTGTGCAACACAAGACCAGCTTTCACAGCCTGAGCCCAGTGAAGTCAATAGAATGGCTGTCATTGTCTCTGGTGACCAATGCACTGTCTCTGGATTCTGCAACATTAGACTGGCTTCTGCTTTTGTTGTAATCAATGCAAGTATTACCAGTGACCACTGCTGAATCCAGATGGGACCGTAGCATGTGTCCCTCAGGAGTTCCAGTGATGCTGAAACCTGTGGTCACTCTTTTCTGATAAAAAGGTTTAGCTTTTCAGCTGGCCTTTAGTATTTTCTGGGTGCCTTTTATTTTGGGAAGATTTCTTACAAACACACTTGGATCACGCAGTCTTCGTTCTCTCCCTGCATAACCCTTCTTGAAAGCTTGCCTTGCATCTCCAGGGAGTTGTTCATGGTGTGTTGTGAAACCACTACTGGAGTGTAACAACACCTTTTCTAGTGAAGAAAGGACTGGGAAACGAGTGGTCAGGCATCAGCTACTTGCTGTAAACCAGATAAGAACCTACATTACAAGCATCACAAGCAAAATCACCTCCATTATACCCTTGAGCAAGATTTTTCCCATAAACTGTTGGAATCTCCTCTGCTCTCACTGGCTTTGCACCATTAATAACACCACTGACACTAATGAGCCCTTGATAAAAATTGGAATGGTCCTTGGATTTGGGAAAGAAAACTGGAGCTTTTCCTGGAGGAGGCTTCAAGTGATGGAGAACTCGCACCAAGTTGTAAGGCAGCATCACGCAGGGACATGTGACAGGGTATTTGGGGCCTTTAGAGATGCAGCTGGCTTTCTTGGCAAGATTAATGCTCTGACAATCTATATCCAGCATAGTCTCATATCCCCATTGCTCATGACCCACTGGCTATGGCTTTTGCCCTTCTACAGACCTACATAGCTCTACTTGGCTCAGCTGACAGCTCTTTCCTCACACTCAGGTCCAAAGGACCCTGTTTAAAGGGAAGGGACACAATCCATATTGCCTTTCCAATGGCACTGTCCTGTGTGAGTTGTTTCCACTAGCACAGTTTAAAAGGAAATGTCTTCTTTGTGTCTCTGGATATCTCTTGCTTCTGCTTCCACCCACTGTGTCTCTTTGGAGAGAGGGACAGCCAGGAAACCCTGACCCAAGCATGCAGGAGAGGGAGGATGAACTGACCTCTGGAGTTGTCTTCT
>JBCJKH010024894.1:5587-21450 GCA_039877255.1 Loriculus beryllinus | reverse complement strand
GTGGCAATCTTTTGAAGTTTCCACTGACTGTAAAAGGGGAAACATTGGCTTGTGTGAGTGCTTCTTGACCATATTCTAAATTTACAGTACTACTAGTGTAGCAGCATAACTCAGAAACATCTTTTTAGGGAAGAGATAGCTACATACATACATACATATCAGTTCTACTGAAATCACTACCTAGTTTCAACATTTTTTGTATTGTTTGTATAGACCTGCAAACAAAACAGAAGAACCAGAAGACATTTTCATTTTCTTTTCCTTTTTCTTAGTCTTTGCCAAGTCACTTTCATTAACTATTTGAACATCTGAATACTGTTGACTATTTTAACAAAACAGAAGCTCTATCAGAAAGCTAAGAATTTGTTGCTTACAACAATATTCCACTGGTTCTAAAAAATCCCAGTTATTAAAATGCTACTTCTGCAACCTTGGATTTCCCTATCAAAACCAACATTAATAAAAAAAAATACAACATGAATATTTAAAAATTAAAAATCTCAATATAAAATTGAGACATAATCTATTAAAAATACTTAATACATAGCAGCAGCTATGGATGCCCTGAATACTCACTTCTAAATAAAAATCGAGATACCCAGATAAGTCTATAATGTCAATCTGTATTTTCAACAATTAATAATTCCCTACATTTCCACATATGCTCTACCCTGAAAGTTAGCCTGCCCTTTGTAAAAACTGAAGATTTTTGGTATTCCCAGAAAAGTTTAGTCAGATTGCCCCAGCAAAACAGCAAAAGCTCCTTTGCCAGCTTAGTCCCTGAAAGATACAAAAGAGAAAATAAAGGAGCAGGCATCTCTCATGGACTGAAAATTGCATGGGAAAGGAGAAGCATGTTAAAGGAGAGAATCAAGGTTAGGGTTAGGGTTAGACCTTCAGACATATGAACTTGAGGGAAGGTGCTTGCTTAGGGATGGGATAGGAACTATAACAAATAGCCACATGTTGTTACACATATAACTAAAATAATCACAAATATCAGGAAAACGATGTTCATATTGAATTTGGCCAGTCAAAACCATCTTATGCCACTTTTGGGAATAATTTCTGATAAAAATGGAAGTCCTGGAACTAGTAATATTGCAAGAAAAATAAGGTTCCTGTCACTTTTACCCACAAAATATTGTTTGCCCTGCCATTTTACAGAGAAAAACTTTAAATTATTGACAATAATGCATAACCAGGTAAGTGCAGCAGCTGTGATATGATCCTCTCTGGAAGTCTTGACCTTCCTAAGACAAAATTAGATAAACATCATACAAATTGAACTTGCTGTATGATTGTTAGCATCACTTCACAGTAGAGAAATCTCTCCTTCACAGCAAGAAATGTTCAATTCTTTGGAAACGAAAAAGTAAAATAAAATATCCATTTTGGTTACAGTCAAGGCAAAATGGCTGGATAGCCTCTATGTTTTTGCAAGAACCCTTTTTGCCACTGCCATGAAGGCAGGTTCCATTGGAGACTGAGATCACTGATTCAGCTGCATGCTTAACATGCTTTCCCCTTCTTATAGTCGGAGTATCACTTCTGTCTTGTTTAAGCTTAAGTCAGCATTTTCTAAATTTATTTCCTTATCTCATTCAGACAACCTGTCATCCCTACAGGAGTACTGTCCATTTCTTCTGGAAAGCAGTTCAAAGCAGGATGCTGTCAGCACATTAGTAGCATCACAGCCCATGACATCCACAATTCTGAAATTTCAAGAATTGTAATAGAAATATCCTAGCACAACACCTTTATGAGCTGCTTTAACTGTGTTACAACATACTGCAGTCTACTGTCTAGATAGAAATGGGTTTATTTACACCAGATATATCTCCATTCCAACCCTACCTTATAAAAAAATTCAGTTATTAACCTTCGTTACTGTTTTGTCCAATTTTTTCACTAAAGTATGTACACTTTTATTATCTCCATTTGGAGGGGTTTTTTCACCTTTTCATTGCCCAGAATGGTAACTGCTGGCCAGCTAACTATTTTTGGTTGTGTCTTTTTAATCCTTGCAAGTTTTTTTTTTAACATGAGATCCTCAAGGAATCCTTAATTGTATCATACTACCTGCTTTTTGTTTAAAGATTACTTTTTTCCTTCACAAACAGACATTTTCTTAAACAATAGCTTCCTCACGTTGTCCCTGAGTATTTTTTAATTCCTTAGTATTAAGACTTCTTAAGTTATCAAAAATGTGAAATCCATTCTCTTTCAGCTGTCAAATTCTGTGGGTCTGTCTGCAGAATTACAAATCTGTGTATGTTTCATTATTAAAACAGATCATATGGATTCTAAGTTGAATATATCTTATATTTACCTGTCCATAACATGTTTCTTTTTGACTTCTGATAAAACTGAGTTCCACCATATTCATGATTACTATCCTGGCTTCATTAACCCTCTGAACTATACAACCATAATATTTAATGCAAGAAAGTCTGATATACGAGGAAAAAATCTAAAGAAATAAAAACAAAAATCCAAGGCGTCTTTACAAGTCAGGCAAACATAATCTGATGGTGCAAATGGTAAATTTAGTAATTTTATAACAGTAAGAGCCATTATCAGTCATCAGAATCCCACAATGGAAGTTGATTAGGTTCCTCATATTTATTATGTAGACAAAACAGTCTTCTCGTTAAGAAGGTATTATGTGGATTTCTGTTTTACTTCAAAATAACTACAATCTCTCTGCTTCTTTTATTTATACTGCAAATTATACATTTATTTTTAGCTCATTTACTCTCTGTTTTCTTTCCATCTTATTGCCTAAGAAAATAAACACAGTAGAGTGCTAGACTTTTCATTACTCCAATTTCACAAGTGTACTGGCCACAAAACATATTTTTCTCTTTCAGAAAAATACTCCTTAAAGAAGTGAGTTCTTTTTAACAGGTTCTATTAAAAACAATACTGAACAGGAACTACACAGATTGCAAATAGATCTGCTGACTGTATATAGTATAAATCTTATTAAATAATTGTTCATGTGTGCTTGCTATTACACTTGGGATAGATAATCTGAAGAAATTCAATGGGTAGCAGACATATTGCTTACACAGCAAATTTAGAATACAAAAATAATGATACATTGATCTATGATATGCATTTGAGAAATGCCAATCTATTTTAAATAGGATTCATTAGAGAGTCTTATAAATGGAACAATTTATTTGCATTCAAACACTGACTAAAATATCCAGTAGTATGTCCTTAACAGACATTTCTAATTTTATGAAGAAAATCACATACCTAATCTAAGTTACACTGCTCAAATGCTGAATCTGGGGACTAGTAAGACTGAATTTTCATCCTAAAAAAAAAAAAAGTTGTGTATATTGGATCTTGCAATATATTCTGCTCTTTTTTACAACTTAATGCAGTGTGCCTTAAAGGCAATGTGAAAAAATTAAACAGTATTCTCTGTAAATACAGCACCTGCTCTTTACAGTACACATATGCATATACTGAAAACTCTTCCAGTATGTCTAGTGATTTTCTACCAACAGGAGAGGTCACGTTAACAAAACTCTGTGTGTGGACACAGACAGTTAGTATGTCTTGATAAAATTCAGCATTACTTGACATTTCAAAGAGCAAAGGAATTAAAATGTAGAAAATCAAGCACTCTTGATGGATCATTTCTTTTCTTTATAGTTGTTCATGGAACTCAATTGAAAAAAAAATATATATTTCTTTTACAGGAGAAGGCATTTTACTGAAAATTTTTAACAGTTTGCCAGTGTTCTACCAATAGAAAAAATAATTCAGTTTATATAAAAATATGCAGGAAAAGGTTTTACTAAGTATTGTTTTACAGTAATTGTCAGTCTTCATTTCCCTATAATGACAACATAGCTTCCAGAAAAACATATAAATACATGGCATGGCATTGCATGGCACGGCATAGAATAGAGTAGAAAAGATTACATTAGGATGGATTAGACTAGACTAGACTGGAATGGGATGGAATAGAATAAAAATGTTTAGGGTTGGAAAGTACCTTAAAATCTATTTATTAACAAGCTACTTCTTTTAGCAACAAAATCCCCCCGTCTTGTGCTAAGCAATGCACATTTTTTAACCTCTTCTAGAATGAGTCTAGTGAATGTTCTAAGAAGCAATTAAATATTTTAATCTATTTATTTTAAAACATTTTAGGTACAAGAGGCATTTGATAGCCATCTTATAGTTCTTAACAAAACCAAATTAACTAGAGACTCTTCCAGCCTGAACATCAAATTCTTCAGGGAAAAGGGAAAAAAAAACCCACCATCTTTTTAATATCTGGATATCTTTAAGTAGCAATCATTAGAAACTTTCTTTCCTAAGCCACTGTATAAAATTACTAAGTTCTCACATCTTGCATACTGTGAGAGATGCTTGTCACCCTTAACTCAAAAAGTCTAATAGAATTTTTAAAAGGAGACAAGTCAACACAGATGAACAGAAGCACAGACTGCCTTTCACAGAAGGAGAAATTCTGATGCTTCAGCTTAAAAAGATGATTTTATAAAATATAGCAGGCTGCTTGGAATATAATAGAAATCTGTAAAGGCTAAGCATAGTACAGACACGGAGTATAAGGAATTACACAACACAAGACTAGGACCTCCCAGTAAGCGTGTTTAAACCAAATAACTTTTCTATACATCAGATAATTAAATTGTAGAATTCATTTTCACCAAGTTCTGAGGCAAAAAATATAAATGGGTTTAAAATGACACTGAAAACATTTATGGAAGATAGATTCCTAATGCTCATTAAATAAATACAGCAATCTGCATGCAGCCTTTGCCTCAGGAATCCATTAAAATACCTGAAGTGGATATATAAGAATTAGCCTATACATGTCCTCCTCCTCATGTGCATTTTGAGATACTCATTGCTTGGCACTGTCAATATACAGTATTAGACTAGATGAATCCTTAGTTTCTCCTAGCATGAGATCCCTTTATTTTGATTGGAACTTAATACCATTACATAATGTTCCAAGATTCATACAAGTCAAACCCCTAGGCAGAAGGAGCATTATCAAATCCCAATGAGGAACAATCTGAATATATCTTTTACGAAATATATGCCATATGAATCTGAAGAAATAAAAATTGACAGGCTAATTACTGAGCATCAAGATCAGTTGCTTCAGGGGGCAGATAAGTATTTCTACTCTGTAAGGATGACAACATGGAAATTTCTTAAACACTGTGATAAAACTCATGATGAAGTACACAGGAGCTGGAGATGTAAGTATTCTTCATCAAGGAAGACCAGATCTGCAAGACCATTCTCAATAATCTTTGGAAGAGATGCCTGATGACTGGAGGAAAGCAAATGTCACTCCCAGCTTGAAGAAGGATAAGGAGTGACCGAGCACCAGCATGTGTATTGCTCGTGCAGAGAAGTTGTGGAGTCTCCATCCCTGGAGATATTAAATAGTCATCTGGACATGGTCCTGGACAACCGGCTATAGGTGATCCAGCTTTACCTAGGGGGGGTTGGCCAAGATGATGTCCAGAGGTCCCTTCAAAAGTCAACCATTCTGTGATTTTGTGGTACGGAATCTACATCCAAGAATGTCAGACTAATCCTGCCTTTGCCCATAAGGATACACGGTCAACGATCCTCCAACAATACTTTCACCAGAGCAAAACTGAAATTTGGAAGATGATACCTTATGGTTTCAGCCACCATTGTGATTCCTTCTCTGCCTTCTCCCACCACATTTTGCCCTTCCCAGATTAACTCTAAGTAAGTTATTTTCATCAGCCAAGTTGGGCTGAAATCCTTTACAGACTCAGATACTGATAGTGATTTCAAATGGAAATATGTAATGGGCATGGAGAAGATATAACTTTACATTTTTCAGCAACTCTTCTGCATAATTAAAAATTTGCCCATCTCCTTCATCCCCTGGGATTTTCTCTTCAAGAGGCTAAATCACCTCATACGTTTCAATCTTTTCTTATACATGCCACATTTCTTAGGCATCTGTTTATTCATTCTTATTACTCCCCACAGAATTTCAACTGCTCCACATAATTTTTGAAAGATGGTGTCCAAAAAAGGGCACACTATTCCAGGTGGGACCTTACCAGAGTTCAGTGGGCTGAAAACTTCTTCATGGCACTTTCAGGTTAATGTCTATACATTCCAGTGTGGTATTTATATCCTTCACAATGTTGACTCCCGGTCAACTTGCATACTATTATGGCTCCCAGAATCTCTGCCAAAAACTCCTACCTACACCATTTTTCTCTATCCTGTCTCAACCATATAAACTATCCCCTACAGAATTTCACTACCTGGCATTTATCCTTTTGAATGGTATCATAATATCATAAACATAGCTTTATTTTTCAGCATAATTTTAGAATATAATCCTGCTATTAGATGTTATACTTCTCCCAGCCTTGTGTCATCTGTAAATTCAAGGAGCATACACCTAAATTCATTTCTTAATGATTTAAAAAAAAATTGAATGAAGGTAATTCCCTAAGAGATCACTGTTCAAAAAAATCCTCCCACAATAAGAGTAACTATTTATAAATACTTTTGGGCAACTATGACTCAACTGTATATACTGAGTATATATTATTTTCAGCTTCTTCAAAGCCATATGCTTTATATGTACAGCACTGGTAGGCAGAATAAACTGCTGTGTTATGGAAACTGTGAATACAAAGGAGGTACCGAGGTGGTGTGAACAAAATGTAATATTGCCAATATCTGATGATAACCAATAAATAAAAACCTCACTATTAATATTATATGCAATTATATAGAAATTTAAGTGAGAATATCAGAAACAGAGCTCTTAATAATATATTTACAGAATATCAATTTTATGGCCTATTTCTCCGTTTAATTTTGTGAAAATTTCACAGTGTATTCTCAAAAATAACTCACAGCTTTCATATCCTGCAAGTATGAAACTCCACTTAAACATACATATTTGAAAATAAACTAAAACTGATTCTGTCTGGAAAATAATTATTAACAAGTTATATCCATGTTTTAAACCAGTTATGCATGGGTTCAAAAGCAAACATTTCTTTATCACATGAATTTACAAGGCATTCCCCTTTAGAAGAAAGAAAAGACAGCAACTTAACTATTTAAAGCTTAAATAATATCAGAAGTCACATTTTAAAAAATTGAAAATTCAGAATAATAAATATTATTTAGTTTCTCTTTAAGAAAAAGAATATTTTCAGCTCCATAGTTTAAGTTCTACTCAAAGACTGAATACCCTAGCTTTGCCAGTTTCTGTTATACTTTAGACAGCAAGAAAAGTAAATATTTCACAAGGTTCTCATACTGGCTTAGCACTGTAAAAGATCCATGGATGAAATACTGGCCCCATCAAAGTCAGAATTTCCTCAGCTTTGACAGGCCAAAGATTTCACCTTTTATCTGCTAAAGTTTTGAAACTTTACAGATATTCTAGAAGCATGAAAAAATTAAAATATATTTTCCTGGTCCTTAAAAAGCTCTTCATACATATTATGTAGATTTGTATAGCATTCTATGCATAACCAATATCACAAATACCATGCACGTGCATAGACATGCTATATATAGCACAACAGGTCTGATCATTCCAGCTCCTCATGCACAGAAAATGCATCCCTTCACTAGGAGTTTCATGTACGGAACATTTGCAGAAAAAGGCAAATGCAGCAGTAGTAACTCCTTATCTTGTATTCTAATGTAACAATTTGAGTTACTCATATGGTGAGTACAACCTGATTTTCAGTTTTCCCTTTGGAAATGAGGGGTCGGAAAGCAAATGGTGTCAGCTTGTAAAATGCCCTCAGCAGGATGTTTTACATGGGCAATTATTTTAAACATACTCTTCAGTACGTTTTAATGCTATACAGACATTACTTAGTCTAACAAGAGCAGCTTACTTACGTCTGGGGCTCCTTTTCATTTTGCTGTTTTTGCTGTGGTTGAAGAACGTTATTTACCAGCTCAGTGATCCCACTAAAGGGAAACCACCTGTTTAAATAAGCAAATAATGTGACTGAATAACCAATAAAACCACACTAGTTTAAATGTTTTCTTATCCAACTTTAATAGAAATATATAGGCAGAAAAGCTAGAGCCAATGGGAATGTTAGCTACAATACTAAGTCAGCCACCAAGGATGTAAAGGAAATAAAGTTTTACAGTTCACCAGTTCACAAGCAGGCAGAAAGTACCTACATCCAGCTAACACGTGGATGAAGTAAGAAGCTGCAGGTAGCTTACTTACAAGCCAGTCAGGAAGCAGATGACAAACTAACTGCAGCCTATCAGGTATTAGTGAAAGCTAATACCAACAAAGGTGCAGGAAGCAGAACATGGCAAAGGTAGAAAAGTTAAGCCTATTGCATTTTTAAGATATTTTACTTACTGTGTCAGCTGTGGTTTTTGCTCTTCTTTGACCCTAAAAAGATAAGTTTGCACAACTGAGTGCAACATGTTGTAAAACAACTACCCTGAAGTCCTATAATCTGCATCACATGGGCAGGAGAAAGTTCTTACTTTGAGCTAAAAGGATTTCCTTAAATACCTGTCATGTATTTATATTAAGTTGTATTCTGTGCTTATTTCTATTTAGAATTAAAAATGGGGAATGCCAAGTATCGAAAACACCTATAAAATTTAATCAGTAATGTTCTATAACCAGTTTCCAATTCTTCAGATAGATATCATGTTAGGATATTTCCAGCAGTACACTCAGCCAAAAATACAATGGAAGGTGCTTTGATTTTTTTTATTTTTATTTACAACTTACATAATTCAATGTGAATTTATAACATGTAACATATAATTTAAAATGCAATATCCTAATATATTAAAAGAAAATCCGCAATATATATGTTAAACTACAATGATGTCAGGGCCTGCAGACAATGTAACTAAAAACTGTGGAAGGAAAATTAACAATTGTACTCTTGAGTAAAATTTACTAAGACTTGCTAAAAGAAATAACTAGAGAATACTTACAGTAGGTCTTTAGAGTAATGATTCATATTTATTCATTGTCTTTAGGCAAATACCCTATCAGTGAGCAAGCCAATGTTCATTGTGATTCTTCTCAACCAAACCCACAAATGCAGGCACACACTCACAGGAATATCTGCATCCTTTAACTGCAGATATTGGTCTTAAATACCAAGTTAGGGTCTAGATTCCCTATGTATTTAAAAACCCAAAAAGGTTCCTGAATACATATTCTGAATGTCTCTATGACGAATATTCTCCTACCTAACTAAAAAGGGAGTGCAGGCTCTTAATATAAGGGGATGCTTAACGTTGGGCAGAAAATTAAAGCTCACCAAAATAGCTCCTACACCATATGATAGCCCAGTGAATACCTCTATAACCAAGAGTCAGTGACTACACAAGAACTAAATGAGTGGACACACTCAGAACTTTCCAAAACTGACTACAGAAAGGGAAAACTGAACATGTAGCACACAGCAAAATGCCTTCTAGCATGGTTTTGTTTCTTCAGCACTTTAGAAATCTGTGCACAAAAGCACTTTAGAAATCTATATGCCAAGAAACGTTCCAGTAAAAAAAAAAAAAAAAAAAAAAAAAAAAACCCCAAGCAGATATATTCCAAAATAAAGAAATATAAACATAAAAACTGCTATTACAGTCGCAATTCTACTTCTTAATCATAATATTATGTTTAACCAAGATTACAACATGTGAGTTTCAAAGGGGGAAGAACAGAAGGGGCAGGGAATCAAAGCATTTCCATGCTTTTTTCACTTGGCACCTTAGGACATTTAATTCAAATCCCCCAGCATTAAGAGCCTAAAAGCTCTATATGGTAAACTGAGAGAAGGAAACACTCCCAGACAACGATTCAGAGCTCCTAAATTGCATGCTAGACAGCATAAATATCACTTCCCTGGCAAATGGACAACGAAAACTGAATATGCAGCTAATGCTTATATTTCTCTCCATACATGACTTCCAAACGTATTTATTGGACAGTTTTAAAGCTTTTACTTCGTTATGAATTTTTCTATTGAACTAAACAAATGAAATCTGAGCACTTCACACGAAGAGATTACAATCAACATCCTTCCTTTCTATAGCGACCATGGTCAAGTTTTTTTCAAATGTGGAACTGACATCAAAACACAGTAAGATCAAAATTGCGACACAGCACACTACTTCTGAGTGTGCTGTTTGAAATCTTTGTGTTTTTTCAAGGGGATCTAGCATCTTTACTAATAATACATGTTTAATAACTTCAATTCCAGCTGCAAGCCCTTGGTATCTTTTAGTAAAGTAAACTTTTAGTTTAGCAGCATTAAATGAAAAACACTGTCCATTAGCAGACATTTTCAAAACCCACTTCAATAATTATTTTTCTAGCATTTTATAGACTGTTTTCTAAGTCGGGACACAATTTGACTCTCCAAAATGTATCTCCTATGAAATAATCAGTTCTCTTACAATTTTGTCTCATCCACAGTACACTGTCCAACACTGCAGTTATGTGAGGACAACAGATTCCATTATTACATAACTGTGACGCATTCCTTGAGCACTCTCTATACATTCTTCAGTCCCTGGATTCGGCAATAATCTTCCTTGACTTTATAACAGCAATGGAGAGCAAGCTACAATTTGAAAAGAAATTATGAAAAGATCTATTGAAAAAATAGATTTGACCACATGAAATTAAACTAATATTGACCTTGTGGATCAACAGGCCTGAACCCTTGAAGTGTACAGCACAGATATTTATCTTTCAAGGTTAGAGAACAGAGAGAGATTCTGGAAATATATCAGCAAGCCACAGGCTAATGCCTGCTACTCTTTTTCCAAAAGACTTTTCAATAAGGTGAAATCAGGAGTAGAAGTGGTAGTAACTGACAGAAATAATGATCTATCAGATGAAATACACAAAAAGTGGTTTTAACACTGTTGTGATTTAAATACCTTTTTTTAGACAGAAAGGACTGAAGAAACTTTACATTCTTAAACCCTGCCTATATATACACATATAGTTTTATTTGGTTACAAAAACTGCTTTGTATTTTACTAGATTTTATACTCCCACTGATATGCATTGCTTTTTCCCATCCTTTCAAAAATCAGCAAATAATTGCTTAAAAGAAGTGGACTGACAGGTCAAAAAAAAAACCCAAACATCCATTTACTCAACAGACCAACTGAAAAACCCCAAGCAGCATGTCCGTATTCTGCTTCTTCCAGACCTCTTCCTTTTACCTTCCCATATCTTTTCAATCTTATCCTCTCAGAACTCTTCCAAGAACAATGCCAGATCAAATTATTTGCTAGAAACAATTTCCGATTTATCCTAGCTTGCTAAAATCACCCACAGGCTGCAGATTAGTGGTGATGGGGACAGCGCTGTATAGCAGTGTAGAATATTAAATATCACCTATTTTCAATTTTCATTATTTCTGTCACTATAGGAATTCATTCAACACTTTGCACAAGCACCAAATAAATTCTAAAATTTTTGAAGAATCTAAAGCTTTTATCACACTTTTTGCACAGATCATAATTCTGTATACTGCTTCAATTGAAAACAAGCCCAGATTTGTCTACTTGTCAACAGTAAAGAATTTTTACACCTTGCACTTTGTCATCTGGAACTTTTGCCATTTGAAACACTCACAGCACTATTTCTCGTGTTCCTCTGCAAGCCTACACAGCTCAAGTGCCAGTCCCTTTTAATCTTTTTCAGGAGTGAATATCATTAGGTTAGACCTCAAGTCTCTGTGAACACTTTCTGATGTTAGATCCTTTCCTTGTACTAGACATTTCCTCAAAGATTATGGCTAGCCCCACTATCACAGAGCATGAATAGAACAGAACACAACAGGACAGAAGAGGGAACAGAACAAGTAAAACAGAAGCAGGAAAATTATTCTTAGCCCTTTAAACTCCTAATACTAATACTTTTGTATCCTTCAACTGACTGCCATAAGCAAAAGCTCCTTTCTAAAATCTACTATGCCAAAACCGTAAGGCATTCTTCCCAAAAGATGCATTGGTGACAGGTGAAACAACAAGCACTGTCACCATACCTCTACTTTTACATCCTTGGATTCATAGCCGCAAAATCATGGGGGGCAGAACTGAGGTGTCTCAGTCCATGAAAATGAGCTGTGAAACACACTACTTACTTCCTAGACGTCTGAAATGAAACAAGTATCTAGCTCTTCTCCAGTGAAGCTTGAGGAAGTCCAGATTTTTAGAATCAGTCATCCTGGGCATGAATAAACATCTTAGTATCTATTCAAACCCAACGCTCTCAAGATCCACAACTTTGCCACCCATGGACCTATAAGCACAAGGTCTGATCTGCAGTAGTCTGGATGTACCTAATGTCTCCTAGAAACACTGAGCTGAACATAAAGCATGTAACAGTCCACGACACTTTCATTTAAAAATGTTAAAGGTCAGTAGTTACAGCCTTTTGCCCAGTCACTTTCTGTGCTCTGCTTACCTCCTAACCACTTCAGTTAGGTAATGAGGACAGACTACAATGGAAGTTTTTTCTAGTGCTTTTGTTGAAGCTGAGAAGATTGGAAATACAAATCTTTTGTCTGGGATCCTGATTTCCCTCATCCATGAACAAAAACATCTAAATATTTATTTGTTATTATAATTAATGTTAGAATTGATGTTGTTGGTATCAATTTAATAAAGTTGCTCCTACAGGAGCTTTTTTAAAAAATATATTGCCTAGAATGTCCATAGAGTCAAACACTTGTATGAAATTTTAAGTTTAAAGAACATAGAGCCTGATGGCTCAAAACCAAAAGCAGAATATATGTGCAGAAGTCTCAATGAGCAATGCTTGTTACATTACACTTGATCATGAATTAAGATGAGATTAAATACTAATGCACAGAACTGTCTGGTTTTCCTAAAACAAATCATACAGGAACAAGAAGGGGTAGTCTCAGATCTATAAAAAGAATTTTCACATTTTGCTTTCTCTATTGTACAGATACAGTACTGACACTGACCGTCAGCTGTGTTCACAGTAAAGAAGAAGAAAACAGTGGAGAAAAGACCTTAGCAAATTATTTTGCCTCAAATATATATTTCTAGTTGCACACATTAAAAAAATCTGTAGAGCTGCTATCTTTCAAATAAAAACAACAGCATGAATGCTAACTACTTGACACCCACATATATCATAAAGTGAATTAAACTGAGTACTAATCTTAGAACTTCCATTTGTTCTTATTTGCATTCCAGACCGCAGTAACCCAGATGACAGTATAGAGCCAGCAGTTCTCTCAAGAGTCAAGATGTCAACACACAGTATTTGAGGGGAAGTGTTCTCTCTCCGTCTTCAGTATATGCCTCAAATTATTAGCAGATTTGAACTATTCCAAAATTATTTGATATTTGGCAAACGTCTTCTTAACGCAAACCTAGCGAAAAGCAAAACTGAAGACAAAACAATATATTCAGTGTACAGACTTTAAGTTCAGCAGTGTTATTTCTTTCACAGAAGTCTAAAATGAAGATATTACTAATTCATGGGACTACTGTGACTACACCATGACACAGATTATTCTGAAAAGTAAAAAGGATTCTGCAGAAGTCATGTCCTGTAAATAGTAAAGAGTATCTCTGTGTTTGTGATGCTTGTGATAGCTGCTATTAAAGTAAAAAATCTTCTGAAAAGTCTATTAATAACTAACAAATTCCTATCAAGGTGATATTTTTAAAGCCATCCTTTGCAAACTAATGCTTCCAACACCTGACCAAAGAAGTTCTAACCCATCTGACAAGCAGAGACACCTACACCCTTTAGGGCACACCGCTGAAAATTAGACATACCAACAAAAATTCGTAAGCAGATCAAGTAAAACGAACTTAAATTACCTAATACACTAAATTGTGTGGGCATCCAACACACATTAGAGCAACACATTTGTTCATGTTTTGTAGTTATACATGCTGCTTACCAAATGTTTGTAAAAACTTCAGGTTATAGGTAAATCCTTGCCACACTCCCAAAGGAGTTGATAGTTAGAAATGGGATGGTTTCTATCAAAGATTTCAGACAAACAAGTCTTAACTTGCATCAATTTTGACACTAAAACTTTAGAAAATACATACTAAAATATGGTCAACTGCAGCTAAAATCATAGTGCTCAACAGCCCTGTACTTTCAATTCTAAAACTGAAGAGACTGGCAGTATTTTTGATTCAGAGCCAGCACAATAAATCAGAGTGTTTATCTTAGGATATGAACTCTTCAGGGCAAACATGTTTCCTATTATTTGTTTCTGGATTAAGAGATAGAGACACTGTTCTACAAATCAAAGCTCCCACACTTCTTACACATTTCCTGCCTTGGACAGACTTCTTCCTTTCTGTTATGGTGTTGATAATAAAACCATGAAATGAGTGTCAAAATCACAAATCAGCACATGAGGAAATGACTGTGGCACAACTATAATAATAAATGTGTACTACACTGAATGGTAGCCATTATGCTATGTGCAGTTCCAATAATTAATTCATGGATCAATGCTCTCTTTTGAAGGTTATCCAAAATTGCAAGCAGGAGGCCTCAACCAGGGAGGTGATACTAAAAGGTCAATTTCAAAAATCTAGTGATTGTCCAAACCTATCACATTGTTTAAAATGGGCTACTGCAGCTTTTTCCTATATCTAGAAAAAAAAAGGGTATTTCGGTTACCAGAGAGTAAGTGAGAATTTGCAACCATCAGCATTATAGTTGGTTGCCATGTGGAATATGCCAGCTGCTTCCCACTTGGGTATCTTGTGTCTACTGAGAGAACGAGGCATGTACAAAAAATTAGAAAAACAAAAATTATAAAGCAATAATTAGTAGAAAGTCTTGGATCAAGCAAAGTTGTCAAAGAGGGGCAATAAAAATAGCCAGAAGACAGTAACATTATGCATCCTGTATAAACAAAATTAACATAAGAAAATATATTCACTGAAGAAGTGTCTTCCAATCTTAAAAGTTCCAGAAGCTTTTTTCAGGCTCTCACGCTACCAACTTTCTTGAATTAGGAGTTTCACCAATTGGATCTTCTCTGGGTAAACAGGTCATTACTTATTAGTTGTTCATCTCTGACACTATATATAATTGCTGCAAGATAAGAACAGCTAGCTCGCAATTGCAGGTTAACAATCAGCCTGTGCTAGGAAGGCAGTGTAAGAGCAAAACAAAGGTCCAGTCAATGCATATAAAGGCTGTCAAGGGCTGCAGTTAAAAAAAGCAAGCAAGTTTTAAGGAGTCCTTGAGCCTTAGCAAATACTTCTTTAATGGAAGTTTACCTATTCAGTTTCTACTGGCTCATTCAAAGAGCAGGTATTTTTACATAATTAATTAGAATGAACTTTCAAATCCAGTTTCAAGGACATGAGGCATAGGTAAATACCTCCTTGAATTTCGTCAGTTTTTGTTGGTACACACCTTTCTGGATTTAAAAAAAAAAAAAAAAAAAAAAGCTGTGTTTCCACAAGTACCAACTTTCTTCTCTTTAAGGAGCTACATTGTGAGACAAAAGCTTACTCATTTGTCATCTGTCCTGCAATGTATTTCATCACACTGATATCTCTCATACGATCAGAAAAACCCTTGTTTCTCTATAATCTCAGTGCTTGTATTGAGTACAGGTGGAAAAGCCATACATGGGATCCTGATCCTTATTCAAGGCTCCACGTAAGCAATAATGGGATGCTGGGGAGGGACCCTTCATTAGGGACTGTAGTGACAGGACAAGGGATAATGGGTTCAAACTTAAACAAGGGAGGTTTAGATTGGATATGAGGAAGAAATTCTTTCCTGTGAGGGTGGT
>JBCJKH010024890.1:0-11253 GCA_039877255.1 Loriculus beryllinus | reverse complement strand
AGAAAAGGGAGCAATGGTTTAGAAAGGCAAAGTGCACTTTCTAGAGCAAACCAGAGGCAATAGAAATCACATAGATAACATTTTTATACAGAATTTAAATCTAAACTGGCATTTAGAAAGCATATCATAAAATTTCACAATGAGTTCATTTCTGGAACTCTTATTCAAAGTGTAAACTAATTTTCATAAAGATCCCAATACAATCTGGTATGACTGACAGCACGTAGAAATGTTTCATTTCCATTGTGCAGCTGAGCTGTCTTTGAAGAGATGTGTGCAGGCTCAGAATTTAAACAGCTAGTGGTGTCAAGAAATCAGATGCATTGGTCAAGGGTGTGCACATGACCTTTTGTTCCCCTGTAAGTGTGTGCTTTATTAGAAAAGCTGAGGACATTGCACAGTGGGATTACTGTGGCTTAGAAATGGAAAAGCTGTCCAAGTGAATTTCCTGCCCAACTACAATTGCTATGTGAACCATCAAACCCAGCTGCCGTTCAATTCCTAACAGTAACTATAAGAAAATTTTAAAATAACTGAATAGTTTTTCCAGCTTTTGCTACTACAGTCACCTCTGTGCTAAGAACCTCTAAGTTTAAGATGACCTGCTTGCCATGACAGCAACGCAAAATACCCGACTCATCCCTCATACACTATGTGCATTTGAGCCATATCCCACCTATTCTGGTCACTCTGCTTTCACACAAAGTCATTTCTTCCCCAGAATGACAAATAAAGAAACTGAAACATATAGTGAAGCATTCATAATAAAATAAACATGGCTTTGGAGATGGATTATTTTTGTGTTTCTCCTGTGGTTCCTTTTCTTTTTTTTTTTTTTTTCCTTTTTTTTTCTGCAATTATGCATAACCAATGTGGAGACAAATGAGAAGATTGGGTTTTTTTAATTGCTGCTCCCAATATGAGTTTCTACAACCCTTCCCCTCCTCTCCCCACTCATGCATTTTGGCTCTGTCACAAAACCCTTGTGGAGAACTGAGAACAACTGCAACCAGCTAGTCAGTAAGATGATGGCTGCCATACCCTGGAGAGCCTGCAGCCTTGCTTAGCAACTATACAAACAGTTTGAAGATTCTCAAAGACACATGAAAACCAGGACATGTCCCAGACATGTCTTGCCTATTCGTATGTTAAAATCATTTCTGCATGTTTGCACTTCTGAACTCTGTCCTTTATATAACAAACACAAGTTAAAAACCCATAAATGCCACCTAACAAATTCCAGATTCAAGAACACAAAGTCTTGGAAATAGTATCTGAGATGTTCAAAAGGATTTTGTCTAACTGCTATGAAAGATGAGTTTGGCATATGTCATTTTATGTGAATTCCTGGAAACATGACTCTTACATATGCCTGCAAGCAAGAAAATCTTTGTGTAAATGGACATGTTTAGGATTGTTATGGTTATTTTCACATCTCATTGTAGATAATGTATGAATATGGCTTAACCAGAAAATAGCTAAACGACATACAGCAAGCATAGATTCACAGATATGAGCAAATGCATGAAATATACAGACGCATGCCTATGAGGATTATCCTTTATATACCTCTTTTATCAGAGATCAGCACAGCTTTTTTTGCATACAGTTATTTGACAGTGCTTCCAGCAGCAGGAACCACATCTAAAGCTCTGATCCTCTGCTGCAGCTTTTCTCACAGGTCACACGTATTAGTAAAAACTACAAACAGACGTTCGTGTTTACTGGGATTATGTTCCTCTTCTGCCCCCTGTAGCCTTCAAAACTGTACCCTTAGGTTCTAGTTTCAGAAATCATAGAATTCATGAGAAGCAATTTTTCTCCTGCCTGTTCGTATCTCTTGTAGTATGTAACAGTCAAAGCACTTGAGATGTTGACATAAGCAAGGGAAGAGAAGGGAGGGCTGCCAAACATTTGGTCTCAAATGAGCACTAGAATTCCTTCACTGCACAAGAAGAAAAATAGAATTTAGTACAAAAGGTCTCAAAAATATGACTTAGAGCTTCAACGGGATAGATTCTGTAAACAATCACAGGTTTTGCTTTTACATGCTAGGTGCTGTGGTTTTGACGGGGATTGGTAAGTGTACCATAATATTAGGGAGCTTTCAATCTGTGCTTGTTTTCCAGTAAACATCTGATTAAACTACTGAGAAAAACAGGATGAAATTATTAATAAAGCTACTTAGTACTGCCAGTTTTCATAGTAAAGTAATGGGAAATTGAAGGAACAAAGAACTAAAAAAAATAAAAGAATAATAACATACACATAGCAAAAATAGCTGACAGTATGTATTCACTCATGTATTCAAGGTAATTTAGAGGTGAATTTTACACTGTTGACTGGCCCATTAAATGTTTGACTGACTTATATTTGTTTGAATTTTCTGAATCTGAAAAGTCCCAGGACGTTTGTTTAAGTTATTAGGAAGGTAAAACTTTTCTGATGCAAATTACAGCTACTTCACAATCTCATTCTACAGAGGAGCCCATTAAAGAGTGCAGATCATATAAACATTTCATTCTCTTTAATTCAAAGTTTCTAGTCATCAGGTCAGTTACAAAAGCCAAGTCTCAGCACAACGTAAAAGCCCTAAATAATCTTCTCCTGTGTGACCATTATGACAACACAGGACTCTTTCAAAGGAAGTTGCACACTGTTGTCTCCTAGCACATTTCTCCTTGTAATGAATTTCACTGTTTCTGCTTATGACCATGTTTGAATGTTGCAAATCATTATTCAAAGGACCGTTATGCACACCAAGTGTGGTTTAGAAATCTGCAACAACAGCGTTCATGTTGTGAAAAGTTCTTCCCTCTGGCCCCGATACAAAAAGCTGAATGAATTTGCATCTTTCAAATGAGTCAGCTGGACTTAATACTGCATTTTAAATCAGATTTTTCCAGCAGAAATTTTGGCCTTTAATTTTCAGTGTTGAATTACTCCAAATTCAATTAAATTTTATGACCCTGTGTGCTGCTTTGAGTTTACCTTTGTTATATAGAAGACTTCTTTCTATGTTATCTTTATGTGAGTCATTATTAGGTTAGTGTAATTTTCTGGGGTTTAATAGAAAACCCCTAGAAATTTTAACCACCCTTGTAACTTCCAAATGAGATAAAGAACAGCCCTCTAATATCTTTGTATCATCTATTCTCTCACATGACATTATCTCATGCTGTTACAAGAAAACAGGTATTTGCATTATTACCAAGTCTACTCCTTTCTCAGACGCAAACAGATATATACCTCTCAAGTGTTGAGTAAAGATGTGTAGGTAATAAGTACTCTATATTGTGAGATAAGCTGCTTAGTGAAACCTTTCAATAAACTAAGCTTTCATATGTAGGTTTTTGATGTGACAAACAGAAGAGGTTTGGCTTTTTGATCTGCTCAGCTGGTACCTCAGAGTATGAGTGGATGTGTTCTTCTGACTCTTTCTGAAGATGCCTGGAGCTACTTGGATTGCTGCTGCCTCACAACTGGCGATAACACCACACATCAGCTTTTTCACTAACCCTCTGTTGGTCAGTATAGTCTTGGCAGAATATTAAATCTACCTGCTTATCTATTTATCTATCTACTGTTACATGGTTTTTAACCTAAACCGCTTAATATCGACAGTATTGGTTTGGGCATCAACAATAGGCTGCTAGACTGTTGGGGTTTTTGAATATTCTTCATTCGCACAAATGGTGCGTGTTCTATACCCAAAACACCACAAGTCTTTTACTGGGCTTGCACACAGCAATACCTGGCCCCAAGGGCTTCCAAATCCACTCTAGGATTACCAAACCTGACAAGATCAGTGGGGTGATGTTCTATTTAATTTCCTGGATGTAGATAAAAGCCATTTTCCCTAATGTCCCTCTCCTGTGCAGAGCACTGCTGCCCCAGTGCAGCGTGTAGATAACAGGGTTCAGCAGGGGGAAGATGGCACTGGGGAAGGGAGTAAAGTTCAGCAGAATGTTGACCCAGCCATACAGAACACTTTCTGATAGGATATCTAAATCACAGCAATTTGTGAATTTGTGAACACAGCAGAGCCCAGATTAATGGCAGGGGTGAGATTTTTAGAAACTCATTGTAATTCTGCAGCAGCAATCCCTTTGGATAACACAGCTGTCAAGGAGAAGAAGATGAGGTCAACAAGGGGAAGAACAAAAGCTGTACAAAGAATAGTTGTGTCCCTCATCACAGAAACAGTAGGGAAGTGGAGGAAAGAAAGAAGAGCATTCTTTTTTTCATATGGATTTATTCTTCATTTCAATTTTGTTATACTCCTCTCCAGAAGCCTTTCTCCCTGCTTTTTTTCAACTTCAGCTAGGGAAGTAGTCTTTCCATTGGCAGATTTTCATGCAAATCAAGCTGCAGATTAGATCAGCTCCTGGCTGTGTCTCTAACACCAATATTCTGCAGTCAAAGTAACCAAATATTCTGGATTACAATTTTGGTTTTGCAACAAACTCCTTCCTTTCCCTCTTCTAAATAATACCCCAAGAGAGAGGGAGAACATCTTTTCACCACTTCGCATGACCCGTTGCACAAAAGAGGCACAAGAACAGTGAATTTTTGTCTGCCTGGTAGCCTCAGTAAGGCTGGCAATCCCTAATTATAAAATAATAGCTTAGAACTTTCAGGGTTGAACAGCCTACTTTTCCCACCTCCTTGTTATGAATTTTGTTTGGAAACATTCCCAAAAGAATCTAGGCAACACAAGACTGTTCACAGGTTCACTGTTTGACCTACAATAGTCTGACACTTGAGAAAGGACCCCAACGCAATTGCAGAGTACTACTGAAATAAAAAGGATCCTCACACAGATAAAAGAAACACACACATGTTTTTGGTTTCAGCACTGGGGCCATATTTTGTATAAAATCTTTCCAAACATGCTGCATCACTCCCTGTCAGTGTTTAAGGCCAGGTTGGACAGAGCCTTGGGTGACATGGTCCAGGGTGAGATGTCCCTGCTCATTTCAGGGGGGATTAGAACTAGATGATCTTAAGGTCCTTCCCAACCCTAACTATTCTATGATCCTAAGGCAATTGGCAATTTCAGGTAAAGTAATGGGAAAAAGGAGGAGAAATTACTCACATTGAAGAACGTTTCCCTTTGTGTCTTGATACCCTTCCTATGGATTTTTTTATCAGGTGTTCAGGACTGTTCTGTCTTCATCATTTGCAGCATAATCTCTGTAAAATCTCAGAGGAACTAACATAGCAAGAATCCTTGGAAAACATCACCATTCAGTTCTAAGTTAAAGAAAAAAAGTGAGTTGGAGTTTATAGTTCAAATATTAAAACAGCTAAAACATCAAATACCAGATGGAAGAACTTACGAAAAAGGAGAGGAAATTACAGAGGTTTTGTGGGTGTCAGCTACAGCACCTTTTTGCGTTCACCCAGAATGTCCAGGTCAGTGGATTACATTTCACCTCAAGCTGAAGATACAATTCATTACTCCTGTAAGAGAACAGACATAGTTGCTGCCTTTAGGGTAAGACAGGTTTAATCAAATAAGTGATGCTGATGCAGAAATCTCCTGGAAAGCACTAAGACTCCCCATTGCCAGATCATGTCGTTGCTAAAATGACAGACAATGCATTGATATGGAATATAAACTTGCTTTTGCTCTTACTTTCCAGGGCCTCTATAGAGGAAATCTGGACTCTCTTTTTTCCTCTGTGTAACCTAACAAGTTTCCAGCACTTAATATCACAGTTCATAGTTTGCATGTATAAGAAAAGGGCGTGGAGACTGAAGAACAAAATAGCCTTTCCCTCCCATATATTGCAAAGTTATTCAAATAAGATCACAGGCCCAGCAAGAAAAAATCTTGTAAATATGTATGTCATTAAAAGAATCCCCAGATTTCATTATGCAGCCTGTATCTGAATCAGCACCATTTCCTTTTCGTAACTTCCCTGCTATCTGAAAAAGAAACCCACAAAACCCCACAAAAAAACCCAACTGCATTGTCCTGCAAAAAATAAAATGAAATGTAGTACATTTTGTCCATTAAGCATGCAGAACAAAAGCCTTTGCACCAGCACCACCATTTTCCAAGCCTGAAACGTAGCTGAAGGATCTTTATAATTCTATCTTGTAGTGTTTGTAGCTGTGCAAAGTGTAACCTAGATAATAAGAATGTGATAACGTTACAGAAACCTGCTGATAGAAGAACAGCTCCTCTGACAGCTAATTTATTCCATGTGGCTCAATCATTATTCCTTATTTCTCTGCTGCAAGTTTTATTATCCATTGTATCACAGATTGCAATTTAAATAAACTGATTAACAAAAGTCAAACATTTCATTTGGGATGACAGAAAAAAAATCTCAGGTTTTTAGATGCTATTTCAACATGTAGTACACATTTTCACTTTTATCTTCTGAAATTCAATTCTCATATCAGTATTTCTATATTTCCAGCTGTATCATATTCTTCTACCTCCATGTACAGGTAAGTAACCATACCTGATGTTTATACAATTCTCTATAAGGAAATGCTCAGATTTTGCTATTGTCTCTGAACAGTATAAGAAACACTCGGCAGGTACCAGGTAAAATGGCACATTAAAAAGTTAAATCTGGGTGGAAAATATCTTTCGCATCTCCCATAAAGGTTAAAGTTTTGAGAAGCTGTCCAACCCTGAAAAATGCTGAAACTTGAATATCTCAAAAATGGTTTGAACTCAATGTACAAAGATAAGAATAAATGTTTCTGGGTCAATCAAAGTATTTTTGGCTCTTTGTGTGTTGCTTTCCTACTTTTGACAAGCTTTATGTTTGTTGTTCAACTAATGAAGGGAAACTTCAGACCTGAAACTCAGAAATGTTTGGTTTAGAAAATATCTAAACCAATTCCTATAAAGTTTTATTAAAAATTTAATAGGAAAAGACCCCAAACCATCCAAAATAAAAGGTCTCTTCAAAAAGTTACAAGTTAAAAAATCCTCCACCAATTCCTACCATTTCCCAATTAACGAAAAAAGGTTGCCCTGAAGAGCTCCATGTCAATACTATATCCAAGAAAAGTTTTTGTTCTCCCATCAGTTTCTCAATAAGGGCTGTGACATTGTTACTGACCCATCTTAGAAACACAGCATGAAGTAACCGAGAGTACGGCATGTATTACACTAAGACTTAATTTTGAGTGTACTTCCTCACAAAGAAGCTATCCAGGAAACAGATTCTTCCTCAGGTTCTTTCCTCAGGCAACAATGTGCTTTCCTCAGCTGGTGGAGAGGTTTTCAGGGGCTGCAATTCATTGCTCTTATCCTCTGCCTCCCAACCCTAGAGGACTGTTGTTCACCTTAACAGATGTCGTGCCTATCACTGACTCCAGCAGCAATCTTTTGGAATAAGACAAGACAGCTCGGGTTTCCATACTGAGAAATCAGGTCAGTATGGAGGAACACAAATCCTCATCCAGCCATCCATCAGACACATAAGTCTTGACTTAGTGGAGAGAGTAACATAGGCACCCATGCTTCTTTTCACAACCAGGACAAAACTAAGCCTGGATCAATGACGAACAACTTATATCTCTCTGTTAATGGACAGAAAGCTCTGTGAACATTTCTATCTGCTTCTCTTGAATTAATAAAAGCCCAGATATAATTGTTCTTGGGAGGGAGGTACATAAGGGGGAATAATAGATTTAAAGAATTATATTGACAATGCAACATAATATGTATACATGCCTTTATATCCATGCTGCATGATATTTTGATGCTAAATAGCTCTCCTTTTTCATTATGACAGTACATGTCAACTGGTGATTGATTTGTTGCTGAGAGTTACTTACACAAGAAATACTCTTTCTTGTGAAAAAGCCATTACAGCCTGTTTACTAAATAATACCTGGGAAGAAGCTCTTTCCAGATGCAGAATACAGTTCCTGTAGATATTAAAAATATTCAGCAAGTTGCTATTTCTTTCTAGCAACTACATAAAACCAAGAAAATGTATGTATTCTACCCAGAACTACTACTGTGATCCGCTTCACTTTAGCAGCAATAACAGAGAAAAGGAATGCTGCCATTTAACAAGTAATTTTATGGCTTCTTGCAGCTTCTGATTACTTCTTGAAGGCATCTCAAGAAGACAGTCTGAGAATGATTTTTAACTGAAAGAACTTGACTAATCAAACTGAAAGTGGACATAGCTACAAGCAAGATAGGAGTGTTCCAAGTATTCCTAACCTGCTGGAGAATGCTCCTGTGAAATGAATATACACAATTTTCTACCCAAAGCAGAAATATGTGAGTCTGACCCACCTTCAGATAAGTCACAGCAGTCCAGACTGAAGACCACAAGTCTTTCTTCCTTATTGCCTAAATAGGTTTGTTGCTAAGAGATCTGCAAGGTGCTGCTTGTTGTATGCACCCTTCAAAAGAATCACATATCTGACAGGTTTTGAGATCGAACACTAAACAGATTAGATCGTCCTCCACACAAGTGAACAGAGCTGTGCCAGACAGTCAGTGCAAGGTTGTGCCAAAGCCTTTTCCACCTTCTGAGGACATCTAAATTCACTTGCATGAAGATTAATCTTGTTGACAGGCAAAGGCTGTGACTGTAAAAGGACTGGCAATTTAACTTCCCAGGTGTGCTCCTTCAAAGGACCACAAAACCCAGAAGAGAAAATCACATTTAGAAATTTGTTCAGTAGTGGCCTGAACCAGAAATATTTCTGTAAATCAAGAGCTGATGACTCCAGACCCTGAAGAATTCTTAAAGATAAGTTCCTAGTCAAACTACTACTTGCTGACATTGATACAACAGAAAATTACTTATGTAAATTGTGTTTGAGATTAACAACCTGAAGTGTCTTTGTTGCACCTGTGAAAATTCTGATGTCATCAAAAGAGTTGGATAGTTCAATAACATATTTTCTGGGATTTTTTAGGGAGCAAGTATTTTTCTGTTTTATCAGTTTGCAACAAGCCTCATGGATCAGCTTCTGGCTAATTTCCTATGGTGCTGTCTTTACATTACACTTGATTCAATGTCTGTTCTAAAGTAGGTTTCCACTGGGGATGATAAGAAGCCATACAGCCTGGATTATGGGATCTTGCTGGGGTCCTGAAAGAGGTATAAAAGCATCCACTCTTTTAATTAAGGCCATGCTCAGTAACAGCTGAACAAGCAAAACAAGAATAAAGAGAACAAGAGTGAAGCCAGAGGACGAGCTACAAAAACTAAACTGAAGCTTCAAAGACACATTCCAAAGACACAAAGCCATTTATGCTTTCAAAGAAGGAGTAAATATATTTTGGGAATCTATTCTGGCATCATGCTGTACAAAGCACCATGTTTCTTCTCTGGGGGTCCCACAATACTAGGACTGTGGTGATCTTAATTTTAACTTAGTAACATTGGTATGTCCAAAGAACATATTTTTCATTGGTTTCTCTTGTACAGTCTCAGAGGCAAAGACCCTGCAACTCTTCCATAGAAATTTATTATATGCATCTCTCCTCATGGCAGTTCACTTTCGCAGAAGGGGAATTGCAGAGGTACTCTGATTTATCTCCAGGAACACACACAGTGGATAGAAATAATGCCCAGACTTTGTAAAAGTTCTTAGTACAATTACTTTTTGCTTGAGGTAATGCAAGAATCAATAAAATGTGGAGATCTGGTGCAAAACCTCTCATTCGTTGGCCTGTATCAGTCCTTTTGGATTTCCAGTCCACTATGAGGGTAGAAATAATTGAGGAACCCACTTGAAACC
Organism: Loriculus beryllinus; assembly: GCA_039877255.1. Taxonomy (NCBI): domain Eukaryota; kingdom Metazoa; phylum Chordata; class Aves; order Psittaciformes; family Psittacidae; genus Loriculus; species Loriculus beryllinus. Next base: position 1,509 of record JBCJKH010024890.1, on the reverse strand, counting down.
CATGCTGGGAACAATAAAAAAGAAAGGCAACTTGACAAAGTACCAAGCATCTGAGAGAATCAAAATTTCTAAACCAGACTACTTGGAAGCCACATATTCTAAGAAACTATAACCAAATACTGGACTCTAACCATTCATAAACAACTTCCAACATTAACCATTTAAGTCTCGCTTCACACTTTCTCCAAGACTAAATTTTGCTTCCATTGGCTAGGAAAAACCACTAGTTTTATTACAAAAATGACAGTCTTCTTCATTTCCCTAAGATAAAATATTATATTTGGAAAAAAAAAAAAAAAGAAAAACAAAAAACAGCAGCAACGCAAAAAGAAATCTGACAAGCACAAAGTTTCCACATGCATCACCTTTAGTTTTGCAAGTGAAGAATTTAGGATTTGCAAAGAGGAAATGGGTCCAATACTCAATAGAGCTTTAGGTATTTTTGCTTCTGGATCTTCTACTGCTACAGGGACTCAAACAAACCTGTGACAAATAAGTTTGGCTTTATGATTTAAAATCAGGAAGAATTTTTTAAGCACAGGTTCTTAAATTTTTCCTTGCAAGAAATATGGCAAAAAAGCAAAGCTCCCTTTTTGCAGCAGAAATGTGGAAAATTAATAATTTGTACACTCTGTAAAGTCAGAATATGTTTGATTACATGCTCCATCAATAAAGTCAGATGATGACTTAAATCCAAACCTTTGCTTAAGGGCAAGTTCTGCCTCATCTCCTAGATCCTGGTGCTTGCAGCAGTTGCCACATGCTTGCTAAAAACTAATCTTATGACATGATGACAGAATATTAATCTTCAGCTGGATCATCTCCCTGGATCCTCTACAGCAGGGCCCACCCAGTGTCATTATCTCAGAGGAGACAAAGGTGCGTGAGATCAACAAAACCCTCCAAATGCAGAGAAATTTCCCCAAAAACAAACCAAGTAAACTGAACTATACTACTTTTTTTTTTTTTTTTTTAACTTTTGTGTATTGTGTTTGATATTTGACCAAAATGATTCCTTCAATTATGGTCTTATATGTGTAGTACTCTCGAAACAGATAATTTGCAAACTTTACTAAACAAACCAGAACAGTATGCTTACAGTTTTTGTTGAAAGCTTGGAATAAAAGAGAAATATTTTGAACTGGGCTTGGAATAAAAGAGAAATATTTTGAACTGGGAAGGCAAAATTAGAATTCTAAGGTGCGTCTCAGTATCTCAATAACCACAGTTGAGCATGACAATAAAAGTTGATGAATACTTTGATACTTTACACTTTTCCCCAATGCTATCAAGCAGAAAAATCATGACATTTTGCTAATTAACTTGAACACTTCATTTAATAATATGAGTAACCAAAACATGAGTATCTTATTAATATTCTCAAAGCACTGAATATATGAAAATGACTGAAAGCATTTCCTAGCACTTTCTCTGTGGGAACAGACTTCAAATGTTCGTGCTGAAGACTGCTGCTCAGCCCAGAAAGCCAAAATGGATTCAAATGGACTT
>JBCJKH010024888.1:8648-21359 GCA_039877255.1 Loriculus beryllinus | reverse complement strand
CCACCCCCAAGTCCTTCTCTGCAGGGCTGCTCTGAATCTCTTCTCTGCCCAACCTGTAGCTGTGCCTGGGATTGCCCAGACCCAGGTGTAGGACCGTGCATTTGCTCAAGTGTACTCTGACCAAGTTTGCCGATGACACCAAACTGGGTAGGGAAGTGGATGCATTGGAAGGGAGAGCCACCCCGCAGGAAGTCCTGGATAGGCTGGAGGAGTGGACTAACGAGAACCTCACGGAGTTCAGTAAGGATGAGTGTAAGGTCTTGCACCTGAGTAGACACAACCTAAGAGTGCAGTGCAGGCTGGGATCTTACTGACTGAGGAATAGCTCTATGGAAAGGGACCTGGGCGTTGTGGTTGACACAAGCTCTATAAGAGTGAACAGTGTGCAGCTGTGGCAAAGAAAGCCTACAAGGACATGAGATAATGAAGTCTTCATCCCTCTACTTCTAGAGAGGCATTGTACTCTGTGATTCTGAGACCACACCTGGAATATTTGTTTGGCTTTGGTCCCTGAAATGCAAAAAAGGTGTGGACAGGCTGGAGAGGGTCCAGAGAAGTGTCATGGGGATGATTAGAAGACTGGGAAGCCACATGAGGAAAGGCTGAGAGAGCTGGGTTTGTTTAGCCTTGAGAAAAGAAGTCTCAGGGGAGACCTTATCACCATCTTCCGGTGCTTAAAGGGTAGCTATAAAGATTGTTTCCCTTTTTATAGGGATTCACATGGAAAAGGTGGTGGGTCATGGGCAGAAGGTATTCCTGGGGAGATTCCGACTGGACACAAGAGGGAATTTTTTCCCAAGGAATACAATCAGCCATCACTATAATCTCCTCAGGGATGTGGCAGATTCCCTGTGTTGAGCACTGTTAAGATTTGTGTGGACAGGGTGTTGGGCCATCTTGTCGAGACTGTGGCTTTGCCAGGAAAGGTTGGACCAGATGATCCCTGAGGTTCCTTCCAACCTGGAATTCTATGATAAAACATAAATAAGTGGAGATTTATCTCCTCTAACCTGGTTTGGGTATTTAACCCAGAAATATGGCAGAATGCATATAAACAATAAGTAGTTTTTGTTCTCTAGGGACAGTTGATTGAAGTTATTTTCACTCGTGCCAGTGTGGCTCGCTGGGATAATGCAGCATTTTCAGACTCTTACTGATGCTTGTCTTGCTTTTCTCAGTCACTTCTCTCAGAAGAGTCATTTGCCAGCTGGCTGTTTAAATCCCAACAAATCAGAGTTTAAGGGAAGAAAAAGATAGGATTTATTAGTTTAAACTTAGCCTTGTGTGAATGTGTGTTGTGAAGAACTGTTTAAAAGTTCCCAGTGTTTGAGAAAATCCATTCTGCATTCTTAGAATCATCCAGTTTGTCTTTTCTGTTCATTTGGGATATCATTAAACACAAATCATGTCAAAAAAGTAAAATCTTCTAAGCTCAGTGCTTTGCTATTAATGTCAAATGTTCTTTGTACTCCTTTTGTCACCTCACTTTGAAGTATATCGCTGGCTCCCCCATTTCAGCATTGGTGCTACGAAAAGCAGAAACACAGGAATATCCTGCACCTTTTTTTTTTGGTTGCAGTTGTCATAGAAATCAGGGCTAACGTGTCTTGAAAACGTGGCATGAAGACACTTTACCATCTCTGACTCTGTGCTCTTTAGGTAGGAGTGAAGTCTCTGTGTCTGTTTATCAGATTTGCACACACTGTGAAGGCTAAAATATTAACACAGAAATTGGGTGGGAAGTGGAAGAAAGCCCTGCAGGAGCATTAGACAACTGCATACTGCTATTGTTGGTAGCCTTTGCAGCTGAGCACAAATGTGTCTTTTCTGTTTTCTTAGTGCCCTGGGTCAGAATTTGAAAATCAACAGGTGTGGCTTTTATTGATTATTTCACAAAGCATCTTTTGCTTTTTCTTGATATTCAGAAACCCAATTGAAAAGAAGTGTGTATGCGAACAGAGCCACAGAAATAATGGGAGGCGGATTTCTATGCCCTGATTTCTGGACTGTTTATGTTTTGACCAATGGCCTACTAAAAGAGTTGGCTCTTTGGTTGATGCATGTTCTTGCCCATTATGGACCCACGTATCCATGGAAAAGATGACTTTAGAGCAATGAATACCTGGTGTGAACTTCTGTTCAGGAAGCATGAGGAGAGGTGGGTCAGAGGAGTACTCACAGTGTCTATAACTGGTTATTACAAGAATGTCCGACTTTCTTGGCTATAAATACTAGGAAGAGAGGAATAAGTAAAGTCTGACTTGGCAGATTCTTCCACAGGAGCAGGGAGTGGATGATAGGGCATTAATTTTGAAAAGGTGCTTTTGGGAACTGAAAGATCATATTCCTTAGCATTTACCTTCTTTAAGCATAATGGAGAGGGTAAGGCAGGTTTATCTGCAAGCATTTCTTTAGCATGAGCACATTAATGGACAATACAGAGGGCTGTGTGATGAACTGTTACATGAATAAATATGGTTCTTGTGTCTTAGAGGCTGAAAATGACTGCAAATTGCTCAAGTTCTTTAAATTTATCTTTTATCAGAATCAGCTCAGTCAAGGGCTTAGCAATACTGTTGGTCCCCACTGTTACGATTTAACCCAGCAGGCAGTTAAACACCCACACGGTGGCTTGCTGACTCCTGCCTGCAGTGGGATGGGGAAGAAGAAGAAAGGAAAAATGTAAAATTCGTGGGTTTAACAGGATAGAAAAGGAAGGAAAAAAAATAATAATGATAATAAAAGAATTAGAATGTACAAAACCAGTGATGCACAGTGCAGTTGCTCACCACCCACGGAGTGATGCTCAGCCGGTTCCCGTGCAGTAGCCCTGGCCAGTTTTCCCTGCATTTATGTACTGAGCATGATGCAGGATGGAACGGGATAGTCCTTGGGTGAGTTGGAGTCAGTTCTTCTGGCTGTGTTTGCCCCATCTTCTTGTGCTCCCCACCTACTTGCTACGAGGTGAGAAGCTGAAAAGTGCTTGGCTCTGTGTAAACCCTGCTTAGCAACAGCTAGAACTTTGGTGTGTGATCGACACTGTTCTCAAATCCAAAACACAGCACTGTACCAGCTACTAGGAAATTAATTCTATCCCAGCCAAAACCAGGACACCCACTAATGACTTGAACTTATGGAAATGATCAGTTCTAACAAATAGAACTGGGCTGTTTCCAGAGCCTTATTACTAGTCCAGACAGAGTCTAAACAAGGTATCTGGTGCTGACAGGAAGCATACTTTGCCTGCTGTTCCCAGGTATGGCCAGGCTCTGCCACGGCTGTGGGAAGTGGGCAGGATTGCTGCAAGTCTGATTTTTCCTGCGTGTCAGCATGGCCTTGGCGCTTCATGGTGTCAGTGCAACTTGTGAACTGGCCCCAGGACTTCTGCTTCAGGAAGATACATTCTTCTGAATGAATTAATAAAGCATAAGAATACAGGGAACCAGTGCAAAGTGGGAGAGGTCCTGGCCTGGAAGTCTGTAGTAGCACTTGCTGTGCTGGTGGTCTGGGGTGGAAGAGCTTCCAAGCTATGTGCTTGTTGCGTAGCTTGGAATATCTATGCGTAGGAGAGCGTCAACTTGGTTATGTGCCTCCCTTCCTCACTTAGGTTAGAAAAAAAACCCCTGGTGCTCCTCTGACAGAGGAGCACAGAGAAAAGGGTTTTTTCCCCAGTGAAACCTTCACAGACTCGCTGAGCTGTTTTCAGTTCATAGAATCATAGAATCAACTGGGTCGGGGAAGACCTTTAAGTTCTAAACCCTTCATCTTACAAATGGGCTGGATATGGTGAATAAGGGTCAGACCTTACAGAGGGTGTTAGATAACCTCCGGTGCCTTGCACCTGTGTTGTACCCATGAAAACTGCCTAAATATTACCAGGAGTTAGGTATGTCTTTGCAGAGCCTAGAAACTGCTGAAAGGTTGGGTGGTTGGGTTCTACCTGGCAACTGGGTTGCATAGAGATTATGTGGAGCAGGGCTTAACATTTCTAGCCAAGGGCTTCATCTCCTAAGCAGGGTCAAAGCTCTCTGACGCTTGAAACACTTTTGGTTCAGAGGCTTCAAACACCTTTTGTCTCAGGAAATAGTCTCTTCATCTCTCTTGTTAGGCTAGAAGAGCTTATTCTGGTGAGATTTTAGGTGTCTAAAGGTTACGTTCTCCAACCATAAAGTTTTGAATTGTAACAGAACCAAAACCAACATGGAGAAAGATTTTAATATATCACAAGGTGTCATTTTAATAGGAGCTTTGGTTTTCTGTGAAGGAGAGGGAGCAAAATAAATCTTTTTTCCTTTTTTTTTTTTTTTTTGGGGGGGGGGGGAGGGAAGTTGGTGGTTGGTTTGGTTTGGTTTTGTACAAATAATACGCTAGAAATAAGGTACATCTGTGTGCTAGTGCATTCCCTTGCCAGAATTGCTGCAGTTTTCTCATCTCCATGGGAGAGTGGAAGAAGGCAAAGGTGGAGGGCAGGTGTTAAGGCATGCTGCAATGCCATCTGGAGAGCCCCTTGGGGCTTAGAGCTCCTTGTTTCCTCTTCATTTAGCTGTCTAAAGAAAAACATGGGAAAACCTGAAGAGTGTTGAACTATATTTCACGGAGTAGGAAGCAGCTTGTAGAGACCATCCTCAGAAAGATTAAGCAAGCCATATGAGAAAACATACATCATCTCACACTGAATAGTAATTGAGAAAGAGTAATATATGAGAGGAAAAAAAGACACTGTCTGAGGGCACAGACAGTGAAAGGGGCTTAAAGATGTGAAAGTTAGCACAGGGGAGACGAGCCTACGTTGTTCACTGTGCAAGCTCTAATGACAGGAAACACAAAAGTTATTACAGATTATTGTAAGAAAGAGGCTTTGCTTTGAAGAAGTTTGGGTTTTCGATACCATTATTGGTAGATGGTGAGTAGTAGATATTTCTGCCACAGTGATAAGCTCAATTTGGTTTATCATGCAGGGTCAGCATTTTGGATTAAAATCAGTACACCATAGTAGAAGACATTTATGCTGAAGACATTAATTACATTCCTCTTTGATTATAAAATATATTATGACTTAACCCAAGAAATAGGTATAGTAAGTTTTTGTAAGAAAGTACATTTTGATGCTTCTTAAACGGTTTGTTATTTTATTTGCATACACAATATAAACTCCCTCTAGACAGTCTAACTTTCTGATGCAGGCACCATAAATTGTAGTACAAGATTTTGATCTATTAGAATATTGTCGTATGAATTAGGATCAAGGCATTACATTCATATAGTACCCCAAATTTTAAACATCCATATTCTGTTTCAGGTTTCACAGAAACCTTCTTTTTTCTTGACTGTGTATCACATAAAGGCCTCAAGGTTTTTTTCATTAATAAACCAGTATTATCCTCACTACTATCTTCTTTCTGATTCCATCAGTGTTTCACAGGCAGTGATCTTCTTCCAGTCTTGATAATGAGTTGGTGCTCTGGTGGTTGCCACAGTTCACAAATGGGGACCTGCTTTAAAAAATTAATGTAGAATTTATAAATTCTGCTTCTGTGTTTGCTGCTTTTTGAGCTTCTTATTTGTGTTGTTCGTTTAATTTTCTTGCAGTTTATTACATAGACAGTGTAGGAGACCTTTTTGTAATTAAGTATAGGTAGTTAGATGAGAGCAAAGGAAGCAAGTCTATAAATGTACTTAAACATTCCCTTTTTATTATATGATTAGCTTCAAAGCTTGGCTTCTTTCTGAAAAAAATATCTCTTTCATGCTGGCAGGTGAACACAGTTTCAGCTGATGAATTATATACTGTCAAAAATGAGTGGAAATTGGTTTTTAGTAAGTGACCTGCTATTGAATTTCTGTTTTCTAGAGCTTTTCATCTGCTTTGTTGTAGCGTAAATATTTTAAGCTAGAGGCTATCACAAACTTTCTCAGCGTTCATGGGATTTTGCTGCCTGCTAGGTAATTTCTCTGACTGTACCGGTCCTGGCAGGACACTTTTCCTCCTCAGCTCCTGGTGCACTGGCAACACCTTCTTACGATTCAGATGTTTGGGAGCCCAGTGCTGGAAGTTTCAGTTTGACCTGCCCTTTGACATTCACCTTCAGGTCACCAGTAATTGAAGCCTGGCTTAAAACAGGGTAACAGAAATAGATGTTTATGTGCAGCACTTGTAAATAAGCCGAGTGGAGGAAGGAAGGAAGGAATGCGGTATTTCCTGAAACTTGTAGAAGAAACATGCAGGCTTTAAAGACAAATAGTCTTCTTGGATACCCCATGAGGTTAAATGTGCATGTGGTCCCCCCACCACACCCCGAAACTCACCTACTGCAGACTGACTCTGAAGGTTTCTGACACTCCTCCAACAATGCTAAGAATTACCTTATTTTTTTGGTAGTGCAGTTGTCATCTTCTGGACCTTAATGTCCACTTACACCCCTGACCCAGGGAATATTTAATGGTTTTCCTGCTTTTTCATGGCACGGTGTACATGGAGTGAGGTACCTCTGTTCTCTTAGCATTTCTTAGGTATAATAACAGCTGCTGTGACACAAACAACTGAAGAAAGTAAATGCATAAAGTTCATTATTATAATCTGTGTGACACCAGATACCACCTAATCGGCACCAGTCAATGCACTGTTTCAGTCTGGGGTAAAAATCTGGGAATGTTACAATGCAATCAGTGATAACCATAATGATGATTCAGTGATGTAGCCTTTTTATATTACAGTACATCCAGCAACATATCCTGAGTAACATGGTTTTATTGTGATTTACAAAAGTGATGTGTGCTTTTTAAATCAATAGAGTTATTCTTAAATCGTGCAATAACAGTTTAGCCTAACTTTGGCATTAGTATTTGTTATTTGAGCACACTATCGTGGCTCTAAATGAGAGCTAAATATTAACCCAATCCCATCATGGTGTGTTGCTCACCCTTTTACTAGAATGTGATAATTTTGTGAATTACTCTCTTGTTTTATAGCACAGTCTGAAACAGTATCTGTATGCGCAGTACCTCTGGCTGAGTACTGTGGGCATATGGTACAATGCGCATGTTCTTGCCTTGACAAGTAAGCTGAAAGTGTGAGTAGCAGTCATTTCACTGGGTGCTCTTAATTGGCAGGCCTTGCAGTGTGAAGCTTTGTCTCTAAAAAATGGTAGTAATTTGTTAATTCGAGGGAAATGTATTTCCTTCAGATAAATGTACTAGCTGAAGCATCAGTTAGCAATATGCAGTTCAGTACGCAAGAGGAATTTATGTGGTTGAATAAATGAAGTACATTGTTCAGTTAACAGTGGGTTTCGTTTCAAAGTACTTCGGCACATGAATTGTGCAGATAAACTTTATTTTTTATGCAGTTGATGCTGAAATCTGTGGCCTCAGTGGGAACCAAGGGCTGACAGAATCTTGCAGGTTTGGACTCAGTAAGTTGTTTTCTGTTAAATGCGAGCACCACATCACAAGTTTATTTCACCTAGTAAATTGCGAAGTCATGTTTACTTACCTGTTTCTTTCACCTAGTTTAATTTACTGTCTGTCCGCTGGCACAGGAGAAACATTTATATCACATTCACTGTGCATTGTATGGGTTAGTACTCCAGGTTGCCTTACTCAAGTGGTACCTGCCAGCACTGGAGTTTCAGAGTGCCCTTAGGCGTCCTATAGCAACAGTTAAATGAGAATGTCTAGCGTGTAAGAAATTAATTGTATATAGTGTCACTTCAGTAGCTGTGGCACAGCAATTAATAGCAAAGCAATTTCGATGTCTGTATTCAAAATCTGGGATGAAGTGCTTTGTGGTATCTGTGTTAATCCTGAAGAGTCCATGTAGGATATATGTGGGACTTCACAGAAGACTCTGTGGCACCTTCCAGGTTTCTAGCTATGCTGGGTAATCCTATAACTGTAGTTTGAGGTAGTACAGAAGACCCTTTTATAGTGCTGGTGGTAGAGCAGAGGCAGACAAGACAAATGACCAGTAGTCCCTTGCTATTTCGTGCCTCCCCAAGGCACTGACTGTATTTCCATTTTTCTTCTGAACCAAGCTTAGTTTAGTTTGTGTTTCAGACCGTCTTCCCGTGTGCTGTGGGTAATACGGTAATTGATCAAGCCATGATTAAGTTTCAGCCAAGCTGATGGGCATTAAGATGCTGTAACTGTAGATGTCTGTGCTTGGGTTTCAGACTCGCTGCAACTGAAGTTAAAAATACTGATTTAAAACCTCTGGAAGAGTTTGAGTTTATAGAAGAACTCTGAGCTCCTCTTGCGGATTTGGAAAACTTTTTTTCTATGTTCTGAACTATTGAAACTTAGAATTACTTTAAAGATCAACACGATAAATGCAGAGAAGGGTTAAGCTGACAAATTCTCTCATGCAAGTGATATAGGCTTTGAGGCCTCAAAGAGAGTTCTCGTGGGAATATTGGGAAGTACAAATTGTAGAAAAATTAATGAATTTTACTTTCTTGATTTTTTTTCCCCTTCACATTTAAAAAGTGTTTTCCAAACTTGAAATGCTAGCTATTTCAAAGGTGGAGTTTGCTTTTTATATTTGATTTTTAAACTGTTGTTATAGTTGTTTTTAGCATATATATCTATCTGCTTTGCAGTAACGATTGATTTCCTTATGAACTGATGCTTAATAGCTTGTTAAATTTCCTAACATCTGAAGTTCAGGTTGGATATAAGGAAGAAGTCCTTTACTGTGAGGGTGGTGGGGCACTGGCACAGGTCACCCAGAGAAGTTGTAAATGCTCCATCCCTGGGCAGTGTTCAAGGCCAGGCTGAATAGAACCTTGGGTGATGGTCTGGTGTGAGGCGTCCCTGCCCATGGCAGGGGTGTTGGAACTGGGTGATCTTGAGGTCCTTTCCAACCCAAACCATTCTAGGATTCTGTGATGCTGTATTGTTGATTCTGAGAGGTGTAATCCAAACCAACTTTTTCTAAACTTGTTCATTGCTTAGTGTTTTCAGTGCTAACCTTACTATGTAGATATTTTGGCGCACGATTATTTTATGTAATTGTTAAAGCACTATATTTCAATTGCATCATATTTTTTACGATCCAAACAACTGTATTTTCCAAAGTTGATTTTGGGCAATGTGTGATGTTTATTTAGGTCTTGTTACAGGGTATCTTTTTTGTTCTCCTACTTTATTTAAAAGAGTATAGTTATTGTACAGAAAACAAAGTGAGTTGTGCTGTACATCTGTGTGGGCTTCAAAAAGTCTTAGAAACTTTTAGCAAATAATACTGTATTAAAAAATTAAGTGATCATTGGCATGATTTCAATGAAAACTGCTAGCTTTCTATGCGTTCTGTTTCTATGAAAAATAGGTGAGAATAACATCCCTAGCACAGGGGAGGATGTACTGAAGAGCTCCCTTGTAATGAACTGGTACTTAAGTATGCTTCAGCTGCATGTTACTTGCCTTCAGAAGTTGTCACTTTGGCTCAGTTTTTTCAAACAGTTTGCAGGATAGTGCTTATTTTTCTAGTAAATTGGTATATTTTTCTTGTCAGCGTGTTACATTAGATTTGCAATGTGGAAAGCAAGTACTTGGATTTTTCTGAGAAAGTACATTTGTTATATGTTTCTATATTTATTTTTCTTACCATTCTGCCTGTAGAGGCTGACATTTTGCATTGTGACTGGTTTTCCCCTTTATTAATAGAGGGAATTGAGAAAGCAGCAGAGCTCCATGTTTGCCTTAATCTCTGCGACTTAATCGGTGCCTTCTTCATCATTATTCAACTTTGGAAATCTCTTTTAATTTCAGAGAATGTAAAAGTAAATAAGGTGCCTTTATGTGTAGTTCTACCTCATATATTTCTCTATCAATGTCCTCATATTTCCTTTTTTCGTTATTATAGCACTTAAGTGTTGCCGACAGCTGTGTCCAGGTTATTTTGATATTTCCTTAACATTCAGATTGAATACAGTTTTTGCTGCCTTTTTATTCTTGCAGTCAGTGGATCTTTGATTTAGATTCCCTCTTGATTCATGAGCAGACCCTACACAAATGCTGCTTATATTTTCCACAAAACGATATGACTGTAAGCAGTCCAGTTATGGTTTCTGCTTGTTTTCATGCTTTTTTGGTGTTTTTCTTTATGCTTTAGGTCTGTGTTGGTGAGTCATCAGCCAGTTTATATGTGAAACCTGGTACTCTGTTCTTCTTGGAACAGTGCTTTGGCCACCCCTCTTCTAATATCCCATCTCCTGGAGCTGCAGAGTAGTGCTTACATCACAAATACAGATTTGCTTGGTTTTAACACACAAAATTTAGTGGATAAACACAATGTGTCCCTTCCCCTCTTTCTTGACATTGTCCTGATTTAAAATGTATTGCAGTAGTTGAACAGCTATCATTTTTACAGCACTTGCATTCAGATTCATTGTTGTCTGTTGGAGACTTCTGTTGACATCATTAACTGTGCTTAAGTCTGTATTTACTGTGCCCAAAACAGTTGAACGTGTGAACTACCAATAAAATTGTGCTCATTAATTGAGGACAGTTACAGTCAAGATGTGTTAGGAGAGTTGGAGACTTAATATATCTCTTCTGTCACTATTTGCTGTGATTTAAGAGTTTACTCCCCAAATATATGTAAAATAGGTCACTCTGTCTTTCTTCAGCCTGACTGGTACGAGGTTGGCTTTAAGGAGGTGGGTCTGAATGTGTCAGACCCAGAGCTATCTGCAAAGTGTCTCTCTGATGTAAGGCTGCATGCTACACTGGAGACATCTTCTGTAGGGGAAGGTTAAGATTTTCCTGCCCTGCTTTGTCCCTTTATTCCCATGCACTTTTAAACACAGGAGTCAAGTGTCATCTTACTGTGTGTGTTAATCTTTGCTGTATTTCTCTAGCCATCATTGCTTTTATAAGCACTCAGGTATCCCAGAAGATTGGAATCGTTGCCATTTGTCATTTTACTTCTGTCATTCTCACACTTGGGAGGCTGTGCCTGCAGTCAGGTCGTTCAGTGCACTGTGTAGACAGACAGCGGAAGCTGGCTAGCTTATGGACACAGCCAGTAGCAGGAGAGCAGCACTCAAGATCCCAGTTCAGTCCTTGGTAATCAATGTTAGTAATCAGTCCCGTGTTAATCAATAGTAATCACTACTAGAACAACTGGGATATATGGAAGTAATTTTGGTGGGAAGATGCCTTTGTTGTGGTCATGGATCCCAGCACAACTCACGTGTTTTATGTAGGGGCTGTTGATACCACCCTTGTCATGCCGTGGCGCTCTGTCTCCCTTGTGCTGACAGAGCCATCTGCCCAGAATTTTATTTTCCCACTTTTGGGGTGACTCTTCTGATCTATGTTTAGATTAAATTCCCCAAAAGGAGTAGCAGCCAGTGCTGGATTGGGAAGAGCAGAGCTGGAAGTGCACTTTCCACAGAGCCTGGTAACTACCTGTGCTTAAATGTGGCTGCAAATCTGCCTGTCCCCTCTTGGCTGTTTTGGGAAGGAGAAGTTTCTGGGTTGTGGTTGTCTTGAAAGGGAACATGAGGGCTTCCTGCAGAAGAGAAAGGTGAAAGAAGGGAGTGCTGAAGCAATTGGTGGAGTCAAGTACTAGCTAAAAGGAGGATGTCAGGACCACATTACTGTATTCAGGCACTCAGGAGGGGGTTATCTACAGCATGTTTTCTCTTGAGGCCCATTCTGACTTTTGTCCAAGAGACGATGTTAAATTGGATTTCAGATGTTTTATCCGTGATTTACTGGCTTGGAAAGATAACCTAATTACACTGATGCTATTATGAGAGAGAACAGTTACCATAATAGATCTGTAGGAGTTGTATTACAAACTCAGGTAAGTTCTTCATTCTTGCTGTCATAATTTGATGTCTAATATTCTTTTTGTATATTAAAATTCTTGTATTCTCTAAATACTGGTTATTCCACTCAAAGCTTACTGTGCAGACTACTGTTTCTATGGGGTGGAAGGGCAGTTAAGAATTTCCCCTTCTAGTTGTTAGGTTAATTAGGATTGCAGAGATAGATACCACAACCCAAATTACCTGTGTGACGTTTTAAGTATGAGTCCTTATGAAGCACTGGTTATTACAATATCCTTGAATATCAGATTGGAGCTAGTTAAAAGCAGAAGAGCCTCATCTCCAAGAACATTTTACAGTTTATTTATCTTCTAATTTTGAAAGGTTATTTTAGTTAATATTATAAGATTGAATCTGTGGTGCTTTTCTGCCTCTTGACAAAAGCTTTATTCTTAGGAGCCATTGAAATTATGCTGCAGAAAGTGAGGATATATGCAGTGGAAGTCTGTTGAAGTTACAGGATTACATGAGGCAGTAGCTGGCTATTTTTATCATCTCCAAATGGCATATTTTGTTGCCAGCTTACCAATGTGTTTTTTATACTGCCTAACACTAGACATTTTAACGTACCAGAAAACTTCCAGGTATTTCCAAGATAAATAATCTATGAGTCCCTTGAAAACTCTCATGTATATTATGTAAAACAAGTACTGTATTACTTAACCAAAATGCAGTAGTGCTATAAATGGTAGTGTTTGGAGCAAATATACAAGTGTGTAACATGGGGGAAAAAAACCCACAAATAGCTTAAGTAAACTGGAGCTTGATGCAGGTTGTATTCCCTCTCCACAAGTGTCCCTCCTCTCCATCTTGATACGCTCCCCTTCAGCTTTGCTTAAGCCTGGAAATTGTAATATAAACTAACAAAATATAA
>JBCJKH010024883.1:0-33731 GCA_039877255.1 Loriculus beryllinus | reverse complement strand
TGTGAGTGCTCCATCCCTGGCAGTGTTCAAGGCCAGGTTGGACAAAGCCTTGGGTGGCATGGTTTAGTGTGAGGTGTTCCTGCTTACGGCAGGGGAGTTAGAACTTGATGATCTTAAGGTCCTTTCCAACCCTAACTATGCTATGATTCTATATGATTCTAAGACAAAAGCGGGTTAAAAATCCAGATCTCAATTTTGTAGCTCAGTTGGTCTCCTCCATTACCTAAGGCATGGGGTGAAAAATGCTTTCAGGTAGAAACCGTCTAAAATCAGGTGATGTCACATTAAAATCAGGCAAAACTTGCTATTCTACCTTAATTTGATTTTGGGTTCTTGCCTTTATTTCAACATAAAATTCAAATGAAATTATGATTTGATTAAAATGAAGAATGAAGCAGATACTAAGCAGACAGCAATCCTCCCCTCATTCCAGAGAAAGGCCACAAAGATGATCAGAGGGCTGGAGCACCTCTCCTGTAAAGACAGGCTGAGAGAGCTGGGCTTCCTCAGCCTTGAGAAGAGAAGGCTTAGGGGAGACCTGAGCAGCCTTCCAGTACCTAAAGGTACTGGAGAAAGCTGGAGAGGGACAACTTAAAAGGGCATATAGGGATAGGACAAATGGGAAATGGCTTTAAACTGAAAGAGGGTAGAATTAGGTTAGATGTTAGGAAGAAATTCTTCACTATGAGGGTGGTGAGACACTGGCAGAGGCTGCCCAGAGAAGCTGTGGCTGCCCTGTCCCTGCCAGTGTTCAAGGCCATGTAGGATGGCACTTTGAGCAGCCTGGTCTAGTGGAAGGTGTCCCTGCTGATGGCACGGGATTGGAACCAGGTGATCTTAACGGCTGCTTCCAACCTAAACCATTCTATGGTTCTATGATTCTAATACCAGTCATTTTGTGAGAAGGAGGATATTGAGTTCTTCCTCTTATTCTGATACCTATGTGTCACCCATGTAGTGCTAGTTATTCTTGTCTCAATTCTTCATATATTTTCTGAAATTGTGAAATATATGTGTTGAGCTATATATTTAGCTATACTCTTCTGCGCCATCTGTGCATTTTCAGTATGGAATTAATTATTTTTGTTTTCAGATCTTTTGATAACACAAAACCTACAAATATCTTTGTGTGTTTGTCCCCTTATCCCTGTGGGAGAAGAATGCTGCATCCTTCTGGGCTGCTATGTGAGTTGTCCCAGCACTATTTGGTAAAATGAAGCTGACTATATTGCCTGTAAAACCTGTTAGCATATGATGGAAAAATGCCTAATGGGTGACTCTAGAGCAAAGCTTTCAGAGAGTCACTGATTTTTGTAGAGAAATTGTAGAACTTGAAGCTTTTGCAAGGCCAGTTATTGAAACCCTGGTTTCATTTAGTGAAGGAAGGATTTTTTCAGTGATGTTACCAGGTCAGATTCTGGTCAAGTGAGATGCAAGGCCCTTACTTCCAGCAAACCCCTGGGTAATATCTCCAAACAACATTTTGTCTTTTCTGGGGAAGGCACAATTCACAGCTGAATGATCTGCAGGAAGTGGGATTAGAGAAAAAAATAACTTTAGTCTATTTGGAGTGATCTGTGGTTATGATGCAGATCAAGAAAATGACATAATACTGTTTGTCTATAGGTACACAGTTTGCTTGTTAGTTTTATTACATGGAATCAGGTGCTTAGCCAGCAGTAAACTATCTTGGCTCTGTCTTTCTTTTCCTTTTCTTCTCAGAATAGCTCAGGCCTGAAATTCTCCAAACTATGGTTACTTCACAGGGCTTTTTTCTAAACATCAGGTGCACCACTGAGGTTGAGAATAAGCCCCTGGGCAAAATGCTGTATAATGGTCAGGCTGCTGACCCACTTTGCGCAGCTGTCAGGTGCATGCTTCCTCTGAGGATGTCTCTGCTGCAGAGAAGGTTTGGGCTCCCTGGGTGGGGTAGGTTCACAGCTGCTCATAGGAAGTGGAGGAAAAGACCTTTCTTGTAAGCAAGTTGTCCTATTAGTCCCAAATCTGAGACTGACCATCTCTTTTCTGGTGGAAGCTCAGACTGTGTGGCCCTTGGCTTCTTGAAAATGGACATTCGGTTATGAACAGGGCTCTTGTGATGATATTAATAGCTAGTGATTAGTACAAGGAAATGCCAGGCACATGGCCTGTTCGATAGGGGGTCATCAAGCTAGACATGGTAGCTGCATTTCAACAAAATGCCTAATAGCCTGAAGGCTTTCTAATAGCATTAGAAGTTTTATGTTCTGGAGTAAAGTAATCAAATCTCATGCTTCGGGGCACATGCTGATC
Source organism: Loriculus beryllinus (assembly GCA_039877255.1). NCBI lineage: Eukaryota > Metazoa > Chordata > Aves > Psittaciformes > Psittacidae > Loriculus > Loriculus beryllinus. The sequence goes on along the minus strand of JBCJKH010024883.1, from coordinate 31,439 downwards.
TCCGCAGGAACCAGGAAGGCATTTCTCCCCATGAGAGCATTATGCAGTTGTCTGGGTGGTTTCCATCTTTTCCCAGAGTGATGGTAAATGGAGGCTGCTGGAGACAGGATGCTAAAATTTATGGAGTGACCCTTACATATCTGTGTCCCCATGTAGCTTTTTAAGCATAAAGGTTTTGAATCCTATAAAAGTGAATGCATTATGACAGGAAAGCCCCAGCAAAATGCCTTCAAAGTGAAACCCTGGGCCAGCTTTCAGCCTCTATTAGGTAGGTGCAGTGCTCATTGAATTCACTCCCAGAACAGAGAACAATACTTGGCAAGCTGCTTCTAGTGAGAAAAAATGATTAATGCCTTGTGTCAAGTGCTTGTAAAATGATGTGGCACTTGTACACAGTGTCTTTTCTTAGGTAGGATGCTAGTGACTGCATCAAAGCAAAGAAGTGTGTTCACAGCATCAAGTATTTGTTCTGTCATGCCAACCAGCTTCGTTGTATGCCCATCTGATAAAATCTGTGACCTGTTTTGGCTGCCTTCCTCTCCTCTTCTACTTTTAATTGTCTCTGTGGCTCCTTCTCTTCCTTGTTTTGTTTTCTTTTTCATTCTCTTCTGTCCAGCTGAAGGAAATAAATTGTCAGCTGTTACTGAAATTTTTACTTTGATCTGGCTAACATAAAATATTTTAATCCAGCACAGAATATGATGCTGCCACTTTATAATTACCAAAGTGATGGTTTTTATTTTTTCTCATGGGAACATTTCTGTACATGTATATATGCACTTAACAATAGCATGGACAAAAGCAAATTGCTCCAGCAAGGCAACTTTTGCCATCGGTTCAAGCCAGGAACTTGCTTTTAAAATTCTTGCTCTTTTCTTCCTGCAACATAATGTTTATTTTTCTCATGATATCACAGTCAAAGTCCTTTTTGACCCCATAGCCAGTATTCCTCCCTGCAGATACCCCATATTTACTGTCATTATTTTTCACAGCCTTGTAAAAGTTGTGATAGTGCAGCCAAGGAAGAGTTTTTAACCTGTTGCATCTCAGACACTGGGGTCTAGAAAAGTAATTGGCTTCTCACCAAAATTACTTGAGTTTTTCAAAATGAAAGCTAGTTGTCTACCTGGGAAAAGATGACAAAGTAGAGGAACTAATCTGTCATTTCTTTTTTATTTACTAATTAACGGGGAAAAAACCTTGCCTTCTGTGCTGTGCAAAACATGGAAGTAGTAAATGAGTAGGTGCAAATATATTACAGAACATAATTGTTACCTTTGTCATTCTAAATGTAAACAGCAGAATAAGGCAAACCAGTTCACAGAAAGTACTACTGCCATAGAAAAGCCTCTAGATTTCATTCTTGGTATTATCCTTTCTCCTTGAACACAGAGCACTGCTGCATGTTGGGATCTACCCAGACATGCTGGAGCACATGGGCTTTCAAAACTGTGCACCTTTGAGGAGAAGCTGGAAAAGGAGTGATACCATGTTTCACATGATGGTCCCTTGTTCCTGTTTCTCCAAACAGGAGCCTCCAAAGGGATTCAAGAGTGATTTGCTTCTGCTTTCCACATCCTTGTGAAGTTGTTTGACTTCTAAAATATCATGATATCTTTGTTCTTCCCAAGGGTTTGATGCAAATGACAAACTTGAGAAGAAGTCTGAAAGAGATGAGGACTACGGACTCAAATAAGTGATTTGGGGACTGGAGGGTGATTGACCTGAAATAGGAAAAGACTGAAGCTGTGACTTGTGATGCAAAAGGAAAAAAATATAGGAGGGACAGAGTTTTAAACGGCCTTGGAGTAAAGACAAGAATTGTTACCCTCATGCAGGAGAAAAAGTATGATCAGAACTTTTTATTAGTGGTTTTGTGTCTGGTGAACTGGAATGCTGCAATACTGAAAAGCAGAGAAAGCAGAGACTATGACAAGCACATCTGCAGATACACAGAACACAACTGCAAACGGCTTCAAGAGGATGTTTTAACTGGTCCACTGCTGCAGCAGAACATCACCATGCACTCGGTGACAGAGACTGAAAGTGGTCTGTGATCGTCTGCCAGTCAGTCAGGCACAGGTCTCTTGGGCTGAGTGAGAGGCGATACACAGCCTGCTGATCTGTTGGCAAGTTTGAAGGTAAGAAGATCAGATATCTGGGCAAGGAGAGCAGTATGCAGAAGGGTGAGAAGTATGCAACATGTGAGAAGGTGAGTCTGCTCCACCTAGAGTGGTTAAAGAGCCAGCTTTGTTGCCGTTGCAACATCACTTACAAAACACGAACCCAATCCCTAATGAGCTTAACATTAAAAATAAGAGAAAGCCTTTCTTGCCTCAGAGTGCTTGTTATGTGCTCAGAATGTGCTGTTCTTTTTCCAAAAGCTTTTCATCTTAAAGTGAGTTTTCGCCAACCGGTCTGAGACAGAGCTCTGTGAAACAGTATGGCAAAAGAACAAGACTGCGTGCCATTCAACTTTAATAAGTCATGGGAGAAGATATTGTTTAGCCTTGCAGAGTTTATACTCTCAGATTTATAACTGTAAGTAATTAAAAGGAAGCAAGCCATTTTGTGCCTGCCTATGCTACAGCTCTTACAGGGCCCAGTGTCCTGCATCTGGCATGGCTCAAGGGTTTGTGTCCTTTTGAAACAGAAGGGACTAATTGGGTTGGCTGCTCCTTGCTAGCTGTTCAGGTGGCTCTGTAGGAGGTAGGGAGAGTTCATGGGGTCTTCAGGCTGGTTAGGGAAAAAAAGGAGCACTGCTTAACTTTTTCTGCAAAACAGATATTTTGGTCTGTTGCCATCAGAGGGACTCCAGTATTTTGGACCCTTGTGCAAAGCTTTGGATCCCAAAAACTGGGGAGTGAGTGTACAGGTGGAGCTACAGCAGAGCTGAAGTCCCACTGCCTTTAAGAGGCGGGTGTGCCCAGTGTCTGGGAGCAGGCTGGCGAGGTCTGCAAAGGTGGCAGATGTCCTTAGGAATCTGGGCTGCCTTTGTAAAATGCACCAGGCAGGATCCTGGAGTCCTAGCCCTCACAGGCACCAAGGGCGAAAGGAGGGGTGCGACATAGATTTGGGAGGCTAAGTCTAGGCACCTTAGAACCAGCAAGGCTTCTGTGGCAGTGCTCTCTGAGAGGTTTACAGCAGTCTGCATGGCTGGAAAGAGAAGGCGAAAGGCAGAATTTTAATGTCCAGCAGAAAAGATGGTAGAGGAGCAGGGACTCGTATTCCAGGTCATAGGAATGGGGTATCCTTTTGTCATATGGAAAATATATACAGATACAGGACTTTGAATAGACATTAAAGAAACCAAACTTCTAGCACTTCAGGTTGTGAATGAGTTTTTAAACTGAAGAGCATTAAAAGAAGCTGATGGGTATGAAAGAGCTCATGGTCTGAAACAGTTCTTCTATTCTGGATTCTGTATCCAAATAGGAGACAGATCAGAGGATCAATACCCACATAAGAAACGGAAAACTGTCATTTGGAGTGGCAGGAACCAAATGAGCAGTATGCAGGCTTCCAGAGGATTACGAGGAGTTTAATAATGAAGTTGTGAAAACTGGAGTACGTAGCTCTTCATGAAAATATTGACAGTGGGTATGCTGGGGGCTTGGTGGAAGAAAGATTAGGACAGTACACAGTGGTACAAAATATACCCGAAAACATAGTAAGCTCTTCTGGCACTGCTGTCATATTAGAGATCAATGAGAAACTAATATAAAGGTAGATTGACAAATTAACTGCCACAATGCATAACACCAAATTTGTACAGGCTGAAATTCTTGTAAATTCCTGAAATTCCCGTAAAAAGGCCTAAATATGTAGAGAAATAAACCACCAGGTCTCTATCTCCAGCTGTCTAATGAAGTACACAACGAGGGAGATGGAAATGCAGTGCAGATTAAAACTTAAGAGAGTTTAAAGTAGGGAACAACATTACACTCTTGCTTGCCCACATCTTGAGTGCTGCATGCTGCTCTCATACTGTCATCTAAAAAAAGGAGTATCTAAACTAGAAAGAATTCAGCGAAGAGCAACAGGGGTGGCTGGAGATACAGAATACCTTCTGCATTAAGTAAACTAAGATTTTTCGGTCTGGGAATGAGATTACTCAGACTGATGTATAGTGGAGGTCTATAAATTCACGAGTAACACAGAAAAAGTAAGTACTGGTGAATGTGATTTAAGTATTTCTTCCAGCAGTAAAACTACAGGATATCAAATAATGCTAGTAAGAGCCAGATTCGGGGTGAAAAAAGAAAAGGCTATTAATGCAGTTCTAGTAGTCCAAGCTGACCTAAATTCGAAGGAGAACTGGGTGGATTCAGGGAAATTTGTTGGGAATTTCTAAACACCCTAAAGTCCTATCTGCTTCAAGATGCCACTGAGATGGAAATATTCAGAGGCTGTGACAGAATAATAGGGAAACATCATGGACATTTGATTTATTCTTAGGACACTTCTCTTTGCTTGTGCTTGAAGACACTGACAGAGATTATGTATACGGTCCTGTGGTCTGATCAACTGTAAGCTCTTATTTAATATAGTAGTTCTTTATCCAGATCAGTGGTGGCCAGAGTTCTCCCAAACTGGGCCTGACACGTGCATATCCTGGTGGGGCTTAGGTCTGGGTTCAGTCTTGTCAAAGCATAGAATAAATCTGTGAGGGCAAAGCTGGTAAATGAAATTTCATGCCCACTGCCTTCCCCATGATACAGCGGTTTCCTCCTCTCAGTGACAGTGCAGCTCTCTCTAGAGTAATCCATCCTGTGACACAGGGCAGGAATGCAACTGCTTCAGGAGGGGCGAAAATCCACCCTTGCCATTTCAGTACAGAGTTTACAGAGGAACCCCACAAAGAGTTGCCCTGGCACAGCTGGGAGGGCAGCTGTCCTTACCCCCCATGGTCACACTAACCAGCTGAAAGTGGTAAAGGAGAGGGGAAAGTCTTCTCTGAGGGGAGGTAAGTTGACAAAATTGTGGCATTGCGCTCTGATCATAGCAACAATGTAATCTGGACTAGAAGGTGCACCTTTGTTTTATAAGACCTTTGTTACATCCCCAGTATTTCATTCATCTTGAGCAGAAAACAGCAAATTTGAACCAGATTAGTTGCCTCAGCTAAGGGCATAACAAAGACATGAAGAGGTGTTGGTTGTTTTTGCTGCCTGACAAAATATAACATGGACTTACTTTCCATGAAACAAAGGAACCACTTAGCCACTGAGAGTAATGGCTATGTACATGGGTCTCACTCTTAGAGATGGTCCTTGCAAGAGGTTTTTAAGAATCTTAATCACAACATAAATACTAGGGCAACAAACAGGAAGCAATAAGAACTTAAAAGAATTTCTGCTTTGTGTAGCCTAAATTCCAATCATGCTTCTCACAGAAGAACAAACTGATGATCAAACAGAACAGAAGGTGCTGATGAGGGGTATTGTCATGTACAACTCAATCACTATATCCACTGCATGGTGATTCAGGCTTTTTTCAAAGGTTTGTACTGTCTTTGTCACCTACTGTTTGAGCTCTCCGTATGCTTACACACATGTGTAGCTATAGCCACCAGACCTGTCTACTCAGGTAGGCATGAATATTCATTGCCAGATTTTTTGTTTATGCTAATGTGAAAGTATGTCATCTGAGAAGGGGTTTTTTGGACATTCTTACTGGAAAAGTGAGGCGCAGCACACACTACACACTTTAATCCAGAATTTACTTAATTCAGATACAAATACAAATGGACCCTGAACGTTCAAGAGCTGTCCTATAGCTGAATATATGTGCTAAAGCACAGTGACAAAAATACTGACAAAAGTGCCAGGTGTCTAGAGCAGTTTAATAAATAAATAAATACAGCAGACCAAGCCTGCCTGGCTGCTGATGCACAGTCCTGCCAGCTGGCTTGTGAGGTTTGGGCACAGCAAAGCACTTGGGCTCAGAGTCGCAGACCTTGAACTGATGATATCATAGCAGAAGATGGTTTATATTTTGTTAAGTCCTGGGTTTGGACATTTGTATATTCATTTAGTGCTTGGTAAGTACTACCCCTGCAGAGGCATGCTTCTTTCCTTTGGCAAATTTGGGACCATTGAGACAAAACACAGGCCTAAATTAAAAATGGAGAATGCAGCACCAAAAGAAAAAAAACTGTCAGTATTTCGCAAGGAGAAAAAAGTCTCAACCGAAAAAGGAAAAGCAGGTAGTATCATCATCATGATATGAAAAAAAAGATCTATTGGGTGCCAGCTATTCTTCTTCAGAAAAGAAATAAAATAAATGATAGCATGAAGGGAAGCATTAACACATAAAATGAAGACCCCTACAGTCAATGCGGTGGAGACTTTCTTTAGGATATACATCCTACATTTCTTTAGGATATACATTATTGAACCACTAGACAGCTACTCTCCTGGCTGAGACCAGTGGAAGTTTAGTTGTTGCCTTTTCCAGTGGGGGGAGAAAAAGGGCTAAGCTGTACCACCAGTGCCCTTTGTCACAGATGATCTACCACCAGGAAGAGTTTGTGGTTTTGGCTGCTATATCTTTCCCCGAGTACCTCTGCCAGCTCTGTCTCCATTCTCTGGGGAAGACAGGGCTGAATATGAGCAGATACACAAGAACAATCAGAACAAAGTGAATGCTGCCTCCTTTATGTCCATTAAAAGCTGTTCACACTCTTACTTCTTGTTCAAAGTATTTCGGAAAGCTTCATTACTGTCTTCCTACAGAGAGGATCCCAGCGCCTTAACCACAATAATATGTTACATCATGAATAACTTTGCTGAAGGTAATGGAACCTTTAACACTCTACATGCATAATTCAAACCAGTTTACTGGCAGGAAGAATCTATGTCTATTTTAATAAACTCTTTCAGCCTGCAAAACAGAGGACTTGCATGCAAAGCCTCTGCTGAGAATGATATTGTGAATGTTCAGACCGCAGGCAGTGTGCAGGAATTGTTTGGGGGGTCTGGCTGGCAAGGATTTAAAGGGTGCCTGGGAGTCCTCTGATAGGGAACCACGCAGACAATTGCATTCCAGTGCTTGTGACTGTTCCTGGGTATTGGTTAACTTACCAGCACAGGCATAGCCTCACTGTCAAAAGTGGTGGACTGCACAAAGTTTCTGAAGTCTAGGATCTGGATATATGTCCACTGGCCTCCCAACCATGTTCTGAAGTGAGAGCAATGCAATCTCATGCCTTGACTGTTCTGAGACTTTGGTAAATAAGTGAGAAGTGTGACTATCCAGACAACTGTGGGATCAGAGCACTTTGGCACACATCTCATCATTGGTCCACACCCACTCTAATATGATAAGGCATTTCCTCATTTTATGAGTGCCCTAGAATATGAACCTACGTAATAATGCTTGAAACAACAGGACTCAGTCTGCCTCTATTTTTTTCTGTCCCTTTTCTATGGAAAATGGCTATGTTTGCCCTTTAATTCCTTCCAGAGCACTATCTGGGCATGAGCTGTTCTGTAATTAAACCAAACTATTTTAGCTCACAAGAATAACTGTGCAATTTAGCTGAGGGAAATGATGTACATGATCCCTATGGAAGCCTGGAAAGACCTTATTAGCACATCAGAATAATTTCACAGCTTAAGCAGAGAGGCCTAGAATAAGCTCCACAGTCTTCAGAAAGTACCGTGTACTACTAAGATCTTTGCTGCATTATTTGCATTGCAGTTGTTTAAGAATACCCTGTATGGACACAAAGAAAATCGTATTTCCAATTGCACATTGGGCAAACACATGAGAGTTATGTCTTGACACCGGCAACAGGCCTGCTGCTCAGGCTGAGAACTGCCCAAATGATGGTAAGCAGAGCTTCATCTTCTGTTGCATTCATGATGTGTTTTGCACTGCTAGAGACTTTAACGGTGTTAAGAGAGGTCAGAAGGGGTTTTGAATCTCAGAAATCTGTCCGTCAAGACCCACTTCTGCGGTCATGACCCCACTTCCAATTATACTGCCAAGCTTGTGCATAAAAGTGAGGTTGTGACCCTCGTTTAGGAACTAGTGGCTTAAAATAAGCTCTGGGAAGAAGGAATAAAAAACATTTACAAAGCAGTGTATACTTGGAATGCCTGTCAAGTGTAGGGTACTTTCCAAAGAGACAAGACTAGGGTGAGGTCATGCAAACATGCAATGCATTGTGTTTCTGTTTAGGTAATTCTTTTTCTCCATAAAAGGGGAAGAGCTAACCATTCTCAAGACAGAAAGAATCATAGCAGCTGAACAGATTCTACACAATTACGTGATTTAGATCCCTATCCTGCATTTGAATTGTCAAAGTGCAAAAGTTAAACATCTAGAAGTAAATAGCAAAATCTTCCATTGGAAACTTGGAGTTCATCTGTTGTAATAAGGATGGAGTGTACGCTAAGCAGCTGAGGATATTAGCAATCATAGGATGTCTATGAAACACAGGCAGGACGAGTCCTGAAAGAAGGCAGACGTCATCCTAAGATTTATCAGATATGATGTTCCTAGCATAGCCTGGAGATGAGTCTGAATCTGCGAATTTCACCTCTATCACCTGATACATTTTCTCCAGCAAGGTGACTTTAAACAAAAAATGTGCAGAAAGGATAATTGAAATGGCCAGCGAATGAGAGCTGTGTCTTGCAAGAGAGAGACTTAAGAAGGACTAGCTTGTATAGCCTAGCACAGTGAACGAAAGGGCAGGATGATACTCCGTAAGTACATTGATGGGTGAAGGAAGGCAGGGGAAGAAACTGTGTGAGCTGAAAGGTGTGTTGCACAGAAAAAAAAGAAAAATGTATTTTTTTAATATGACTGTGATTCACCCTGGGTTAGAAACTGAAAGAACTGGCAGTACTGCAAGAGGTGTGATGAGTCTGTGGCAAGGAACCTAACTGCTTTTAAGACATAGCTTGCTGAATGGGATTATATAGGAAGATGTACACAATACTCAGGATATTGGGAACAACAATATGGACATTAAGTAGGTGACATTCTTACTTCCCAGGGGCAAGAAGACTACGATTATCTTTCTGCCAGTACTGTACTCTGTGCATGGTACATTGCTCAAAGGCCTCCCTAGCCTGACACTGGAACACTTACAGAAAACTAAGCTAGAGCTAAGTCTCCTGCTACACAGCAAATTTGTCTGTAATAAAGAAGGTTGTTTTTCAGATATAAAGCCAACATTTTGTGTTGCTCAATGTCATATTATAACTCATAATTATATACAATTCATCTCACTCTATAGTGTTTGCAAATTTTGCTGTAGTCAGTTATAACAGCATTCTTACAGTGTCTTTACAGTGACAGAAGTGTCCTCCTGTCTTGTTTACTCATTTCATTTTATGTGAAACAAATGTGATTTTTCTTAGCTCTTAACTATTTTAAATCTCTATATTCTTATCATGATCAATTAAGTTGTTTTTACTGAAAAGTTTACTTAGATTTCCAAGTAAAAGCTTATTCATTTTTCTCCACTATGATTAAGATGGAAAATTGATTTGGTTTACAAAAGGGATTAAATGGTGACAAACACTGCAGACTACCTTGTGCAACTTACTGACTTTTGAAAACAGATTTACTCCACAGAAAGGAAGGACAATTCATATTCCAATTCTAATTCATATTCAAATTCTTTGTAGGGAATGCAGGCTTGTCATTCATGCAATGAAATTAGGAAACAGAGCAGGCAACATTCTTAACCCCTCAACAATCCACAATGAAGTTCAGGTCCTGATTTGACTCTGATCACTGGGGCTCCAGCCCATCAGTCCATCAGCTTTTTCTTTTTTTATTTTTTTTTTTCTATTTTTTTTTATTTTTTCCCTAATAAATTTAATAAAGGAGGCTTTTCCAGAAATATTAATAGACCTTTGAAGTCTATGCCTGACATCTTTGTTATCTCTTTCCTTTGCTCTGTATATCTTAGTACCTTCTAAGGATACTAAGATATATATATAAAAGGCATGGTTAATTGGAAGCCAAGAACAGATGTATGTGGAGACATCCAGGTATATTAAAAAGACTGTTCTGGCAGATCCTAATGAACAGAAAACTAGATAGCATGTCCATATCAGCATGTTGTGCTGGCAGAGAGGATTAATTCTCTGCTTAGCATTCTAAACATGTGGAAGTCAGTGGGAACTGGAGTGACAACACCTACAAGGAATGGGTCAGCTTCCCCCCTCCCACCTCTTGGAGCAAAGTCAGTTAGGAACCCAGGAACATCCCTGTTCCTTTTGGCTGGTTCTCTTGCCTTTTTGGCCTTTTTTCTCCCCAGGTGCAGGGGAGGATGAGAACTTGATGAATTGGTTTTAAGAATTTAAAAATGTGAAGAAAGGGAAATTAGACCCAAGCTGTGGTTTAAATTGAAGTGGAGATCAAAGACCAGCGCTTTCAAGAATAAAGGATGTGTATACATCTTGGGAGCAGCTCTCTAAGTTTTATGTAAGTCAGTCTGCTAGTGTAATTCTACCACACATAGCCCAGATTCCTGTCTGCAGTTACATTTATTTTAGAAAAGGTCTCTGTTGGTATTAAAAAAAATCAAAGCAAAACTTTCTAATTCTAGAACAGTTATTAGTAAAATCAGGGTGAGAATTTTGTTTCTGAAAAACAAAGGTCTGCTAGCTGCCACACTAACACTAAGCTACTTCATCCCTTGTTTCTCTCTGGACTCTCAAGTGAACCCATTTTCTTACTTACTACCACAAAGCAGCATGTGAAAGGGACCATAGAATGTGAGTGAGTTTGAGAGGTAGTAGGTGACCTCTGATTGCAACAACAAGCAAGAACGAAGTGCCAATGGATGCCACTAATTGTGCTGAGGGTAATTCACTGTCCATGGCTCCTACCAGAAGTAGAAGCTGAAAGAAAATAGGTCTCCAACATTACTTTTTCTTTTTTATATACTGACTGAAGGGGATAGATTGTTATAACAAGGCATACAGGAAGCACTGAAAACCATGGTGTAATCTAGACAATACTATACTAACAGCCTTTTTTTATAAGTTTTATAGAACCCAGGAAATGGTGGGTATTACTTTGTCCTGGACAGTCCACTTGTAGCAAAAAAGTTATTGCAGTAAGTTTCCTTCTGGAATACTTTCTCTTGTGAGTGAGTTCCTGCCAAACTCCCCTGAAGACAGGGACTGACCTGTATTCTAAAAGTTTATAATCTCTTTAAAGTCTTTCAAATACTTTGGCATTTGCATTGCTGAAACAAGCTGAGAAATATCACTCTAAAAATAGGCCTGTCTTTTGGCACTATACATGCTTTAGGTAAGACATTCCTAAAGCTTAAAATAATGAGCATTTAAAAGAAAAAAGTCCCCTAAGGAACCAAACTGCAAAACTGAAAAGGTTGATCTTTATTTTTTTTATTAATCTTTACTCCTTTTAAGGCCAAATCCTAACCACATTTTTGTTTATATACAATGGTTGTTTTCTTTTTTTTTTTTTTCTCATTTCAAGTCCTAAGATCTTGGGTGATAATTATTCAGTGAATAGAACTTCTACCTGGGAAAACTGAATAAAGTAGAATCAATATGAGTTAGGTGTTTACTGTATGGAGGACCCAAAGGGTAAGCATCTCCAAGGAAACAATATACTAATTAATTTGCCCTCCCCTGCTTGAAAGTAAAAATCCCTGGCCTTTGTATTGCTTATGGCTGCGGCTGAACTGGCAAGAGTTCAACTTTGTTGGAAGTATGTGTTGAAACATTAAGAGCTTCCTACCACACAGGCAGAATGAATGTTCAATTTTTTGGAGAAAATGTTTTTGCCTGAGTCTATTCTGTTATCCTTCATGTCACAACACCAATTCTGTTGAGATGTGCTTGTGACACACGTGTGCTAGGCACTTTTTTTATAAGTTATGAACTGTGAACTGTCCAGAAGGAGCTGAGTTGATCTATCAGCTGAACAAACCTGAGAATAAAACAGAAGACCAAAATCTACAAAAGGATTTAAGGCTGTAACTCCTTTCCAGGCAGCCATGCTTATCGTGAAATAAATGGATGGATAGGAACCTAAATACCTATGTGGACGTCGGCCTGTGTCTTGTTGATCCGTGTCCAGTGCCTTGTCTTCATAGCTTCTATTTCTCTAATCACCTTTATGTTTTCTCGAGTCCTGACTCACAGCTATTTCAAGATTCACCTTGTGATACAAGAACAAATGAAGATAATAATTTCTGGGCTCTGGTTACTGAGATCCTATGTTGCTAATGTCATGTTTAACACATCTTGCAGTTTATACTGGGAGGTCCATCAGTACTCTGGCTTTGAAGGTGCCCTTGGCCTGGTCCTTATGTGAACTTGGCTGCCTGTCAGCAGCATGACTGCACAGTTTTGGTAAGCTTGGAAAGTTCCTTTAAAGGCTTGCAAAAGGGAAAGGCCTCTTTTCAGCACATTTTTACTGGTGACATAATCTTCTTTTAATATTTTTGCATATAAAGCATCATGTCATTTACCAGGTCAAGAATCTCACTCCCAAAGAATGTATGCCTCTGACTCCAGGAGAGAGGCTTTAAAAAAAGATACATATTGTTTCCGTTCAGCAGTTTTCCTGGGTGTCTCATTCTTTAGCTGATACACATTCTTTCCCTGTGAACAAGAACACGATAAGGCAGTAGTCCCTATCTATAACTGCCAGGGTGAGGTACTAGCTTAGTGATGCAGTACTCAGCAGAGGAAAGAGGGGAAAAACCAGCCCAGTCCATAAATACTTGCCCTGAGTTCTGCTGTTGGTTGCTTCTCTGTGTTGGCATCCTTACTCTTCTTTGGAGGGCAACATGTGTGACTTGGCCTTTGAGAGCAAAATAAAACAACGTGTTCAGGACTGTGCACAATGAGTCACCAGGAAACCATGTGTGCTTTCATCTCCTCGTAGTTTTTGTGTTTGATTTTTGTTTCTCTGAGAATAACTATTTATATAGTGCTTAGAGGCCCTGGTCCAAACTGAAGCTTGCATTGCTAGGCTGTGTGCAAACACATGGTGAGAGACAGGCTCTGCCCTTAAAAGTCAGTGGTCAAAGTGACCCTGACAAATAAAAGATAGGTCAGAATATGACGTGACTTCCTAAAATTATGCTACAGATCAATTACTTGCCAGACAGAAGGATCATTTACTTTTCATTTTCTCCCTCCAAACAGTTAAGAATGAAGTAGAAGGTAAAACAAATCTCAACAGGTCAGAATTCAACTTCAATGCATCACTCTGGTCATCGCTTGCTACTCCTTGGTTCATTGCCTTGTGCTGGGTGAGAGAAAGAGGGAACTTGGATCTATTTTGTACAGGTGTCCTCACCACAGTGGTATGACGATGGCCACCTTCCAGCTGTGCTGATTTTGTGACTACTTTTTTATTTTCAGTTGAAATGTCCCACATCAACATATATGGCATCAAGTGAGAGGGACTTTCCATACAGAACAGCTTTTCTTTTGGCATTCTGTTCAGCTGTGACTGTGTGAGAGCTGACAAAGAATGCAGTTTTGCCAGCCTGGTAATCCAGAGTGCCTGTTTTCTAACCTGGCACCCACCTAACCTAGACGGGTAATTTTATTCTGTTTCTAAGAGATGGGAAAAGCTGAATATTAGAAAAGGAATATTAGAAACAGACGGCACAGATTAATCAAGCTTCCAATGAATGTGGCCATTTTTCTTTCCACGAGGTCTGTATGTATATTGTTTTACTAGTGAGCAAAAAAAACCCAAGCCACACAGGCTGACTTCTTGAATGTCATTTCATGACATGACTGGTGTGATGATATCTCTTATGTAAAAGATTTGAACAGTATGATTTGAATAAAACCTATCACATTCTAAAAACATTAGAGTTCTACTGGAATCTCTTTAGAATGTATTGCCTATCTCAGTGGCTGATTCCCTTTTCAAAGATTTTGGTAGGATGATCTAATTCCCTATAAACTTAGTCAAACTGTACTCTTTTCTGTAACAAGATTTATCATGGGCTTTATTTAGAAAAAGCCAATCTCTGCATGCACCTGTAAAAATTCCAATTAGAAAAATGTGAGAAAAGTACTGCCACATTTGTTTAATTTATTAATTATTTTACAACATTTGTTTATTATAGTTATGAAAACTAAGCTGAATAATGAATTATACTGCTCTGGAGATTTAAGCATGAGACTGACAAAAGAGAAACTTCCTGACTGCCTGAATCAATTGTAATGGAAAATTGAGCTATAAAACCCCTGCCTAGCACTTTTACTAATAATATATTTTTGAGGTAATGTCTGCATTGTGCCTAGGAACTATAGTCATAGACTACCAACACAACATGGGGAATACTGGTGGGCAAGATCAAATGAGGGTGACTCTCCCACAAATTTATGGTCTCTCTGAAAGAAGATGACAGCTGGATACCAGCAGAAGGCTGGTTATAGGCATGTTCAGTGGTCTACCCTCTGGTAGCCTAACTTTTGCCAAGATTTTCCCAGATATCTTGTCAAAACAGAGATTTCTACAGGGATTTGAACCAGCAAAATGGCTTTGCTTTTTGGACCATATTTGAAAATTCGGTTGTGTTAAGTTACACAACTGCAAAAGGTTGAAGTTGACTATCACTGTAATTGAAAAAGTAGGAGAGTTAGCAACTAGATGGTGAGGAGCCTGAAGTTTTTCTTTCATGTGAAAGAGTAAGAAAAGAGAGCGTAAGTTGCAAAGAAAAAGATGACAGTAAAGAGACAGATTAGAGAAAAAATTGTTGTAGTAACTTTCTGAATGGCTAGGATGAGGGTAACTCCGTATTAATAAAAATATAGTAACAAGATGGGTATACAACGTGGCATGGCTGTGTAGTGCATCCGATGGTAGAGCAGTTTTTCACGTCCTTTTCCAGGAGAAGTGAGAGAGGCTTAGCACCAAGGAACTGCCCTGTGGGACAAGTGTGCCGTGCAACTGGACCTTGAAAAATGGGTACTTCTTTGGCTGTGAAAAGCACCCCTCCAACTTACTCACTGTAAAATAAACCTGCTGTTGAATTGCTCTGGGTAGAAAACATAGGGAAAATATTAATTTATGCTCTGCTTTCCCTTACTGCAGGGGATGAGTGTCCAGGAAAGCAGGTGATGACATGGGCGTGTGGGACGGATGGCAGAGCTGTCCCCGCAGTGTCTGAAGTGGCCAAAGGCTGCTACAGCTTGTGGGAATTCTCCAGCAGTGAATGCAAGACTGTTGAAACAAACCAGACAATTTGGCCTTGAGATGCTATAATTGTGAACAAACTGTCCAGAACAAAGATATTTGGAAGACACAAACCTCACAATCCTCTCTGACTTTTGATTTTCCTTTCCCCATGCTGAATCCATTAATTTAGATATTTTGAACCATGATTTAAGGAAGGCCTTAACTCTGTGGGTACTGACTTCTACCAGTTCATACAATCACTCCATGGGTGGGATTTTAGAAAATACTCTGAGGTGGCCTGCAGGAGAATCCCATTTTCCTTGTCTAATTCAGTGGGTTCAGGGAGGAATTTTCTTTTCCACACTCTCTCACATTAATGAAGCAGGCCAGGTTGTAACAGATAGCTGACGTGACCACAGTTTGGAAAGTACATACTTAAACAAAACTGTAATACAGCCTTCTTACAGATTGTGAAACTGGACAGTCTGCAACCATCTGGCACTCCACCTCTGAAAGAACATCAGTAGGAACAATGCTGTACCACCATCTAGATGCAGCCATCATAAAAAGCCCCTTCTTAAGTCAAGCTTTATTAAACTTTCAAAGCACATGTGAAAAATAAATGTTATTTCCATTGCAAGGCAAATATTTATAACTATTATATCCTTAAATCACACTTCATGCCTGCTTGTATTAGTACAGGCAGAAGGAAAAACTGTACATCTCAGCTGCAGCCCCAGCAAGATTAAATATACTGCAAACAAGATTAAGTATCTTGTATACCTCTGAGAAAAAGAAGTGTGGAGAGGTTGAAATAAATGCAGAGTGGAGTTGCATGCTGATTAAATTTCCCCTGAGCTGGCTTTGATGCTCCAGGTGAGGACCTCTACTTTAGGCATCAAAACTACATCTTCCTAGTAACACCTTGAAGTCAACTCCACTAACAGGTGCTTCCAGTCTAAAAAACCTTGGAGGCAGTTTTTCTGCTCAAGGGAAGCAAAACTATTAATTTCATAAAAGCTTAACCACAGTAGGAAATAATTAGAAATTCATTCGTGAAGACGGTCTTTGTGCATACAGATATTACCTCTTCTCAGATTTGTCCTGTAATGACTCACAGCAGTAATATAGCAGGAGGTGAGGCAATGTGTTTGGTTATATAAGAAGCATTTGGGTTTTCATTTACGATGTTATTACTAATCCAGGTCTTCATAGGTAGAATCATCCAGAGAGACACTGAACAGTTACACCTCAGGATCTGCAAGTCCAGCTCAAATTCTGACCTTGGATGAACTGAGGAACCTGACAATCTTCTCTTAACTGCCCCATGGGGTGACATAACTGACAATAAGAGGTTTCTGTTCAGAAGAGTTTCTTTTCCAGCTTTCTAAGGGTGTTTCAGTTCAGTGCTGACATGTGACAGAACTGGCTAGGAAACCTTACATGAGGATTGCATTTAGATCTTTTGCTACTCAGTGAAAAGTTAAGCATGTGCCTAGTCTAAAATACATGCTTAACCATTGATGGAAATGGGACATAGGCACATGTTCCAGTGTTCATCTGAACAAAGCTCTTTCTCTGAAAAGGTGTCAAGGTGACTGCTCAAACCATCATCCTGCATTTAAAACTGACAAATATTTTTCTCAGTCTCGAAAGACTAATTTCTGTCATGATTAGAGCTGGGCAGCAAAATAATGAGCTGCAACATCAGTTTCTCTGGTGTCTGGTGACTATCAGAATGGAAAAGACCTTAGCTGTCTGGAAAACCTTCTGGCAGAAGCTGAGCAAGCTCTGCCAGCTTTTTCTAAGCTCACCTCTTCCCTGCTCCTCTGCCTGCTTGGCTTCTTGTGCTTTGGTGGCTCTTCTGCTGACAATTCAGTTCCACAAAGAATTTCTAACCAGACTGTACTCAGATCTGGATATGGTAAAGAAGTCTGTGGGAGAGAATTGCTGTTATTCCTCCACACCACTTTCTTGTTATTTGAATTTCTGTAATTTATGAGTGAGGTTATACTTTTGTAATATAGGGTTAAATAGGAAGATATTTTTAATAACTATTTCACCTTATATTCAGTAACCTTGTGGATTATTGAAGCCAAGTCATATATGAATCTAAGCCCGTACAGATGGAACAGGAAGCAATGACAAGATAAGCTGCCTCAAAAAGATGATAGTCTATGGACATAACATAGAGTTTTTCTTCACTGAGTAAGGAAATTAAAATTGGTCATGCATAACATCTGATTCTTTTTGTGGGGTCTTTCGTAGAAAGGCCATGTTTTCACTGCACAATGAAATCTGATTTCAGAAAATATTCAGTTGCGCTAACTTGCAGGGTGCAAGCAAAGCTCTCCCTGTGTGGGGTACCTTTCCAGACTGCAGTAAATCTCTGGAGACCCACTCTCAATCTTAATTTTGGAATGTCTTTAATGGAATTGTTTGAAGTGTCCAGCAGAATAGGCAACCATTTGGTATATTCTTCAAAAATCTGATGCACCTGGAATTTTTCCTTCATGGTACAACATAATCAGAATTTTTTGCAAAGTGTCAAAGAGAATCCAGCCTTCTTATAAAATAACCTCTCTCTGGCAATATCTTTCCCATTTCTCTATAGGGGTAATTGCAGTATTATTGAGAAATCAAGCATGTGAAAACAGTAATGCACTAATCAAAGTATTGAAAAGTAAATAGTGTGGTAGTCAAAGAAGTCTGCACTTTGTTCTATGGGTAAGAAATCTCTATTTAGTCTCTGGTTTTGTGTTTGACTGTGGGGCAGTGTTTCACTGAGAAGTTGACACAGACATGTTTTTATATCTTGATTATTTTCCTGAGGCTTTTGTACTACCATCCTTATTTTCTTGATGAAAATGGACAGATTATTCTTTTGTCTCCAGGATCAGTAGAATACAGTCACCCTCTTTCCATACACAATACTTCCTTGCAATGCCAAACATAGGAATAATCTTCCAGAAATGACAGAGGCACTTTAAGAATGTTCTGAGCAGTACAAAAGAAACATAAGTTTTGATCAACTCATCCTTTCTTCACATTTATCACTGTATATGAAGATATTTTGACCTCTAAAACTTTATAGTTGTCACTCTGCAAGTAGACGGAAGTACCCTACATCAGTATTGCCACAGACATTTCATATTGTCAAATTAGAGCTTCAGTCTGGCACAGGCATACAGGCTAAAAAACCCAAAGTGGCTGTCAAGTAAGCAAAGGTAATAAAGCTTCACTCCATTTTCAGATATTAGTATGGGCAAAATTAGTTTCCTATCCTGGATGGATTGTTCTGTATTTCAGCACTTTTAGTTCTTTTTCTGCTGCTTAGAAGACCTTGCTTAAATAGCAACTCGACAAACACAAACCTGTGAGAAGAGACCATATTTCATTCTGGCTTCAAATCAGACTTTTGCAGAAGTTTATTTTCATGTCTGAAATGGATTTCCTATTTTTTTTAACAAGGACAGGAACTAGATCTGGCTACCTTTGTCCGCCAGACTTGTATTTCATGGCCTGCTTATTTTCCTTGGTGTTTTTAACATATATTGCTTTTTGAAATTCAATTACAAGGCAAGGAAACAGGACTTGTACAATCTGGAAATCTGTAGTTAACTACAGAATTTATACTTACGCCATTCCTCTTTTGCTTTAGAGATCTGATGGCCAGATTTTGCAATAACATTTAGAGTTTCTTTTGCAGTTCCAATAGGACAGTGTTCTGCACCTAAGAGAGCCACTTCTGGAAAGACATAAAACAGGCACCAGCTTATTTTCAAGATCTCAGCATTTGTTTTAAACAAACTGAAGGACAAATGCATGAAAGAAAACCCAACCCAACCCAAAGCAAAACAAAGAAAAAAAATCCTATTTGGAGATTACAGCAGTGAGCATTGTAATGCCTTGCTTTTAAATATTCAAGTTCCCTGTGGACTGCGTGGCAGTTGTAACCCAGCATTGAAGACAAGTACCATTCCATACAGGAACTGTCTTCATCAGCATCATCAGTGAGGAGCCAGCAGATTGCCAGAAGGGACCTGCTGTGTGCTGTGTCAATCTTTCAACAGAAAATGTTTATTTTCATTGCTTTTTGTGTCAGTATGGTACTGCATTAGGTATGTTCTTTGCATGCCCCTTTGGTCAGGAAGGAGGAAGGTCTGCTTTGTGGATACCTGCACTTGTGTGTTAAAAGAGACAACCTGAAAGTGCATGACAGCACACAACTAAACACGCCATCTGAGCAAAGGGCAGTACTCACTGGGAATCTTTCTTCTTGTGCTTCTACCCTATCCAAATTGCTCCTAAGTGTGTGTTCCAGTCCCTATGTACTAACACCATGTCACAGAAAAGATGTGTGTCTCAGTGGTACTTAAATACATTGACTGCAAATGGGCTTGAAAGCATGAGGAACCAGACATTACATTAAGGAAGCTGCCTTTAGGAGCTCTACCAGAGTTGCAGCCAAGCAGAACCATGCCATTGCCAGTGGTTTGTAGCTTTTTGCAGCAAAGTACCATTAACACCTTCAGTGACTGCTCTTTAATGGAAGTAAGGACAAATTGTGGACACAATTTCACCCAATCATATCAAAATATTGGAAGAGTCACAATCACAAGACTTTCTCTGACAACTTATCCATCTCTTTCTCTGTGGGAAAATAAACCCTGTTATTCTTTCCTGTGTCACTGCTTTGAGGTTTACCGTATTATGTTTCAGAGTGGGTGGCAATTCTCTCCTGACCTCATCATAAGAAGAAAAAAGGAATGTCAGCATTGCAGATAAATAAATCTCCAGGCTTCCCCTGAATCCAAGGGAAGAACTGAAAGATGAGCTGTATATTTATACGGCTTTCCTGCCCTGCATTCAACAGACAGATACTGGCACTCACACAAAGGGAATCAGTGACAGGCCTGAAAGCAATCTAGCTGTGGTCAACTCTCAACTGCAATCTTCAGAGGAGTCCTGCCCATTCTGGCACTTAAACAAAATTGTTTAGCCATGCCCATACTCATCTTCAAGAATGCTTAAAGTCTGATTCAGAACCTAAATTCCACTGGTAACTGGGCCCTCAAAAGCTTTTGGTCCTGAAGTTAGCAGTTAAAAGCAAATTTTAAAAAAAAGCCTCAAAAAGAGTAAATAGTACTATGGCCATCTCCTTATAGCAATGCTAATAGAAGAGGAGTGCATAACACAATAGCAGCTGCAAATTTGTCTCTATAAACATGCTTGGCAGATTCACCTTTGCACAGTTGCATGTAGAGAGACGACAGAAGGAAAAGCAGGCCATAGAGTAAATATTTTGTGTGGTGTACTCTAGGCATGGATATCTAGCCGAGACACACCTGTAAAAAAATTGCTAACTTTTATTGTGGTGCTGGAAAAGAACTAGACCAAATTTCTGCCTCTGTGGCTTCCTGAGTTTAGTACTGACCTTCCTGATGTCATAATACATCAGGAATTGTCTAAATGAAGTCAATAGAGTCAACACATCTGGTAGTGAAGAATAATGACTCTGCACATACTTGTACTTCCCACTAAGAAAACTGGAGTAGTGCTGGCTGTCTGTAACCTCCCCTTTTGCATGTAGCCACAGCATGAAGATCTGCTTTGGCACTTGAATGTAAAACTGAATTTTAAACAGAGCAGTACTGTTTCAATCAGGGGCTTTTAAGATGAAATTTATATTTGATCAAGCAGAACTTGAATCTGTTGACCTTGAGGCCATATTGCAGAATTGTTGTTATTATTTTAGGCTCTCTCTGGGTTGGTGGGTTGGGATGTGGGAGGAAGGATGGGATCAAACCCTGACTTTTATTCAAAGTTAAATATTTTTCCACATTCAATTTAAATCAAATTGGACTAAAGTCATGGTCAGGCATGTTACTGTGTCATTATATTAAATTAATAAATGATCTTTGGTTTTTGCCTGTGCTTTTTGAGATATAATTGTGCATATAAAGAGAAATAGTAAAACAGATCTGTATAAACATAAACAGATAACTAGAGAGATTGAAACTCTCTATAGAATTTTCAATCTAAAAAGTTTAAGAAGAAATACGTCTTGAAATTTCCACTGAAGTCATCTTTGTTAGGGAAACAAAAACAGAAGTGAAAGCAATTTACCTGTCTCATCATCTTGGAAAAATTAGCATCACTTTGCATTGCTCTAATAAACCGTTAGTAGTTCTAGCAAAGACAGCAGCACTAAGATATGCTGGACAAGAACTCTGATTCAGGAAAGCATTAAAATGTGCTTAAATTGTTTATTGATGTGTTTGAAACATCCACTATCAGTCAGAGTGTTTTGGTTTTTTTTTTATGCTATGCAAACACCACCTACAATAAGTCTTTTGTTTGCTTTTGAGTCCTATAGTTTGTTCATTATTATTAGCTGTCCCAATTTACTTCATTTAAATTGGATTTGGTTTAACATTGTAATTATTTTTGCAAACCTTTTCAAACAGAAATGTACACAGTGCAATGTTTGAGGGGAATCTGCAGATAGTATTATAATCTGCTTGCCTTCTTCCTAGAGGTGCCTTAAATTCAGCACTATGAAAGTAAAATCCTTTTGTTCTTTCTGTGTTCATTTTACTAGAGCTCCTTGACATTTCAAATTTACTACAAAACAGTTAATATAATTTTCTGTAAGAATAAATGCACCCTTTACCGCTGTCTTCTTCTGCGTGAGCAGTTCCCTCAGGCACTTGCCAGGATGTGGGAAGCCAGGTTAATTTCCCTCATCTTGTTGAATAAACCTCCACTCCCATTTCCTAGATTTCAAGATTAAAAATCCTGATGCTAAATGGCTGTTGTGAAGCTTAGTTAAACGAAAGGAAACTCCATTTTTCTCTTGGACAATATCCAGTTTTGCTGAAATAATGCAGTAAAGGGCACCAGTGGTGACAGAGAGGGCCCAAACATAGATGGGTTTATTCAGACTGAAGTCAGGTGGAAAAACATACATGAGATAGCTAGAATTCTCACCTAGATCAGCATAAAAGGTAAGAATTTATTATTAAGTATATTCTGACTGCCATTAAGACTCTTAAGGGTGCTTCTGAACTAAGTGTTATGTATTTTTCACTGAATAATTAAACAATGTTTGACCATGTAGTTGTCATGGTAACAAAGAACAAAATTTTAGTGTGTCATGTAAATTTCACTATCCTAAACGTGCACCTAACCCAAAATGCTTTGCTGGACTAGTTCAAAAGCAGCAATAGCTCTTTAGGGCCCTTGTAACTTGGACTGGAAGAGTTCCATTCTTTCTCTTGTCTTGTTGCAATCAATTTTTGTCCAGACTGGAAAAATCATGTTGTCCAGGAAAAAGGCAAGGTCAAAGACAACTGCAGTTAAGATGGCTGTAGTGATCTCCCTTATTGCTACTACTAAAACAAACCAAGAGTTTATTTCCTTTCTTGATAGTGCTTATTTAAGTGAGATAGCAAGTTATTTTTCTCTTATCTTAGTGAAAATTTAATTTAATTTTCACTTACTTATAAACAAAATTTTTTTTAGTCTTGTTCTCATGGAAATGTCTTTAAGGATTTATAGGACTTTCACCTACAGAAATTGAGCAAAGATTTTATCAGAGGCACTACTCTAAAATGCATAAGGTTCCACTTCAGGAAGAAAAGCTAAGGGACAGTTCAGAACTCTCTGAAATTTGCTATATAATTCATTAATCTCTACAAGAGTTCTCTATAACTGCCCAACTATATACTGATTGACTATATTACTTTTTATACTTTAATATCTATCAAACTTTGCCCCCAGTCTTTCAACATGTTATCCACCTTTTTTTTTTTTTTTCTTAATTCAAGAAGGTCCTTAATGGCTCAAATTGAAACACACGTATATCCCCATGGATGCTGCTGTTCATACGTGAAACCAGCTATGACGTCTTAAGCTTACTGCAGTCTTAATCTTTCATGCATGTTCTTATAATTAATGATACATGTCCTCCATATTTTACTCCAAGAGCAGCGAGGGAATTCAAAAAAGGCTTAACCCACCTGGGTACTCTGAAAATGAACCATTTCTTTTTCTTTTGTTTTTAAAGTAAAACTAGCAACTTTTTTAGTTCTCATCATTACTAGAATTAGGACTGCAAAATGCCAAAATAAGCACAATAAAAACATAGGTCTTCTTATAACAACACAACATTGACTCCAAGAGGGTTTAAATCAAAGTGCTTGCCAGGCACTGCCAACTTTAACTGCACACTTGTGAAAAAGATTTAATTAGCATGGCAGACTGGCAAGACTAGAACTATGTTAAGCAGCAAAAAAAGAATGTTATTGCAAGTTTCTTTCCAACATAGCACACGAAAAATATGCTAATGACCACTCTGATAAAAACTATTGCACCCTCCTACACATAAATCTACATTTTATAGTGCATTTGGATTTTAAAGTAACCTCTTCTTATTTAGTTTAAATCAGCATGTCTCCTTAGCAAAAAATGTCACCTAATTAAAGTCTGTCACTCAGCTTAGTATCTTAATGAAAGATTGAAGTAGAAAGAGAGACTACGAAGCAGCTGAAAGCAAAAAGGAAAAAAATGTGAGGAATGTCAAGGGCCCTCCAGGAATATCAGATAAGAAAAGTCACTGAAAAATGAGCTCATTAAAGGAATAAAAATATACTGAAGTGATGCTGCTTAGAGTTGCATACAAACCTGGACTTTTCAATCTCTACATGTTTTTCACAGTATCATTAGGTGCATTTTTCAGTTGTTAACTTTACTTTCCCCTCTCAGTGAGGAAAGAGAGTATAAAACTAACTACTTTTTTAAAAGCGTCCCAAAAGTTTGAGGTAAAAAACCCTCTTAATATTTTCCACCATTCACAGAACGGTGTGGAAAATTCAAGTTTTAGAAAGAAAAATACCTTATCCTGTCA
Source organism: Loriculus beryllinus (assembly GCA_039877255.1). NCBI lineage: Eukaryota > Metazoa > Chordata > Aves > Psittaciformes > Psittacidae > Loriculus > Loriculus beryllinus. The sequence continues at coordinate 7,372 of JBCJKH010024883.1, read as the reverse complement.
TCGCAAAAGTGGGATTGAAGAAGGACTTTCAAAATTGCCTTGTAGTTCTTCAAGTGCTGCTGGCATTGCTTTCAACAGAAGCAGGTTTAGAGGAGTGCTTGTTAATCCCAGTTTCTTTAGGCCTCTCTACAGCAAACTTATTGAAGACCAAACCCACAAAGCACTGAAATCCTTGTGGGACATTAATTAGGTGGTCACAGTGACTTCAGAGGCTTTGAAAGGGCCCCTGTGATGCTGCCTGCACTAGAAATGAGTGCCAGTTCCCTATTGTCCTACGCTCAGGCAAGTCTTGGAGCAAGTGAAGCTTTCATACCTGAGACTGTCTAAACCTGGCTGTGAAACAACAGGAAATACAAAGTGCTGTTTAGCTCTTCCTCCAGGCTGGCTGAGTTGCGGTGTCTAGCCACACACTATTCTCATGACAAAGTCTTATCAGAAGCACACCTGGGAGAGTGAACCTGCAGTCAGACATCCAAGACTCTTCCAGGTGAGCTCAAACACCTGTCTCTAGAGCGCTCAGAGTCACAAATAACAGTGGAGCACCAGGAATGAAAGCAGTCTGTGATTCTCCTCTATAGATGATATGAGCTGTCAGCCTTTTCCCTCAAGCACTGCTGAAACTCAGGAGGAGCTAAAATCTTTGCAGTCTGAATGAAAGTGAGCTAAGGCTGGTAGCAATATGATCTCTTCCTCCTAAACTTCACCCTGCTCACATGTTTCCTCTTGTGGGTTATTTTCCCAGCCTACATCTTCAGCTACTCTCCCTTTGGTACAAACATGTCCTTGTCTCAGCATCAGCTGCAGGCAGCCTCAGCACCAGCAAGGAGCCCCTCCTTTAGCCTAGGAGCAGCTCAAAGCCTCTCATCCCTGCCTTGCTTGATGCCAGTTTGCTTGACTTGGGAACCTGTGCATGAGAACTGATCCTATTTAAAGGGCCAGACTGGGTAAAGTTGCTATTGAACTCTGAGGTTTGGAAAATCAGGTAGTACTCTGTAGCAACAGTGGTGTCATTCTGCAATTTCCACTATGACTTCTAAGACTAAGTGACTTAATTCAGCCTGAAACTGAGGAGGGCAGGTGCAGACAAACAGGAAAAAGCCTAAGAATGCAATGATTCTCTTCAACCTCCAGTAAAGTTTGAACTGAACTCAGGTGTTGACCAAAAACTTTTGGGGAAGGATTTCTTACCTGACGATGGTATTTACTTTGTATCACCAGCATGTTGTCTGGATTGGTTAATAATATCCCTGCTGAGTTCAATTTCGTCACAGCTTTTCCTGACCTTATTCAACTTCCTGATGTTTTCGTAAACAACCCCTTTTAAAGTTTTTTAATGATGTTTAGAGACCCCTATGTACAAGTGATGAAGAGGTTTGCTTATTAAAGAGGGCCACTCTTGACACTTGTTCTGCGGCACCCAACACCACAATAGTTATTTGTGTTTGGTCCTTTTGAAAACCACGTTGGTAAACTCCGGAGAATCAGGTATTCATATGCAATTTGGTTATAAAAAGAAACTTCCAAAATAAAAGCTTTTGCCAATCCACTAGCATATTAAAATAGATAACTGTATGAAGTTGCAATTGAGGTTCATTAACAGAATACAATGTATTTTTATCATAGGAAAAATCTGTGATTAGAAAGATTTCATATTCAGAGAAGACATCTTTGCTTCATTGAACTTCATGACAAAATTATCATTTTTTTAGTGATCAGAGCATAAAAGTAGATGAGGCACTGTTCTCATTTTCCATTTTTGTATGTCCTATGAAGATCTAGAGATAGAAGCAATTTATGTGGAATAATATCATTTTCCATGGAGTATCAAAGCATTTATGAGTATTTCTCTTATCAACCATATGTAACAGGATAGATAACATCAATGAATCAGGTGAGATTTCCATAGTAAATCTCACATATCTATTTAAGTTATGAAACTACAACAGATTCTCTAATTAATATAATGTCCCAGTAATGCCTGCTTCTCTGCATCCCTGCCTGCTCCAGCATTTCAAGTCTGTGTTTACCAGTGCATGACTGGACTGCACTAAAAGAGCCTTACGTGTTACTCACCTGCAGCAGGATGGCACGAAACTCACATCGCCAAAACCTGGTAAGACAACACAAGCAGTGTGCTTCCCAGCATGTTTAGAAAGCAAAGAACACAGTGTACTCCTCACTAGAGGATTTTAAAACCATTACACCTCAATAAATAGACTGCGGATACTGTGTAAATAACTTGGTCTGCAGCTCCCCTCAGCTCACTTAGCTCTGGATTTGTGTGCAAGACAATAGTATAAACATGTTGCTTGAAAAAGAAGAGGATGACTGCACACAGATGCATGCACGCCCAAACTCTGAAGGCCAAGTATATTGTCTGCTGTCACTGGCACTGCTCAGGGTGCAGAAGCTTGGAAAGCTTGTTTTGGATTTACTACTTGAATGCAGTCATTACTGGCTCTTTCCATTCCTGAATGATAAGTGGAGACATGTGATTCATCTGGCATGTGGAGATCCCTTGGGATTTTGGTAGCCTCACAGTTTGGATGCTAGAATCTTATCTATGCATAAATGGCTACTGACTTCATAGTTACGGGATTAGAACCTTCTGGGGGAATCAGTTACTCTTTCACAATTCTTTGTAGAAAACTAATTCCTGAAAGATATTGCTGTGTAAAGCAGCATAATTACTGTGTGCATGATGAATACCTTTTACTATCAATGTTATTAGAATATATAGAATTAGTTTGAAAACAAGTCCAAGTGTTTGTAAATCATGAGTTCCAGGTATGATATCTGACCCAACATGAACAATTCAGGCTATTGTTGCATCCCTGTAAGTAGCAGACATTCAAGTCTAGTGCCAAATCCTCCAGTGCTGTCTTCTCCCTGTTATCCTCACAGAGCTCCCATGAGGGAAACACTTCACCTGTGAATGCTATTCATGCTTTTCTCCTGAGCAATAGCATGATGTTAATCCCTGTCACCAAATGGAGGTATTTTGTTTCTTTGGAGGAGTAACTAAAATTTCTACCTATGTATGTAACAATTGGTTGGCAGTTATATATATATATATATATATATATATGTATGCATGTATGTATGTATGTATAACATTCACGTTAACATCATCCACAATATGTCTGAGCTCCTGTTGCACAGATCAAATCAATATACAAGCCTCCTGCAGTATTCAGAAGTGCGTGCCTCCTCAAACAAACAAACAGAAACCCCTCACCTTCTGCCTGGCACAGTGGGTCATGCAATATTTTGTTTTGGAGACCGTGAAGCTGTTCACATGCTAACAGCCATCCCTGAACAGCCATACTTGCTTAGGAAGGCACAGGAGTCTTTAAAGCAGGCTTTTAGAAACTTAAAAACCAGTTGTTTCAGGCAATTATATTTTTAATAAGCTCTACTGCTTAGTCAAGTGGTTTGCCAAAAGCCAGATAAACACAGTAAAGGGGCTTTACTTAAATTCAAATTTATCTATGTATTTATATTTAAAACTGCATTTCTTCAGTGTGGAAAGGAACAAGAGTATACAGATGTTCTGACTGCCCACCACTTACTCCCACTAACTCGTCATCACAGCTCCCCTTCTCATGGCATATGAGGTACCTGTTGGTTTAAGAAATTGTGTTGGCAAATGCAGGAAGAAAGACTCTGCAAATACCTTACCCTTACACACAGATAGAAAGGCCGAGCCACCTCCTGTTAGGTGGCTGTAGAGAGGATAAAGGGAATTACCTTCTGTGAGTGCTGATTTCTTTCAAATTGCTGTAAGAGGTAGCTGGGATTATTTGTTTAAGCTTAAGTAGCTTTTTTTAAAATCTTTCAGTTCTGTGAATGGAAAATCACTGATTTTGTAGTTTTTTGTAACATCCCTATGAACAAACCTCATGAAGGAAATTTCAAATTCATAAGCCCCCAACCTGATTCAATTATTTGGCAAAAGATTCTTTCCATCAACTGCAGCAAGCAATTTTTTTTCTTAGCTCAACCTCAAGATATCTGAAGTACTGTGTTTCTGAGAAAAGGAAAAGTTTGTTTTCCAACTATGGATTCAAAGTAGGTATAAGGCAAAAATATGCTGTAATCATGCAGCACTGCTCTCCCCTGGCCATGCCTTTTTGGTCTGTAAGATCTTTTCTCCACTTGTACAGAAGATATAATAAGTAGTACCAGTGATTTTATGATTTGACCTCCTTAGGTAGCGCCTACATCAAGATACATGTACTGTACAGCTCCCTCACTTCTCCCTCCCCTACCATGCATGAGAAAGCCACACAATTTCCTCTGCACACTAGCTAGGACTCCTGTCCTGACCTACTCTGCAACTCAGGTTACATCATCTTGAAACGCTCCTTTTTTTTTTTAATCTTTCATTTTGCTTTCCAGGCTAATGAATTATATGGATTCGGAAAGAAAATCTCAGCTGAGAAATGTGGAATGCAGTGTGGAAAAGAGCCTTTCTTATTTTTTGTTTAGCTGTAGTTCAGAAAGGGACAACAGCAAATGCTTGAGAGACAGCCAGATGGAAAGGACTTCAAATACTATCGTAAGTGTAATGGAACTGAGGTGTTTTTTAGCATACCGTACTCATTAGGTACTTGTAATATCCAGCACTTCTAAGTGCTGTAGTCTGACAACTCTTTTGCACGGTGCTCTAAAAAAAAAATCTATAGTGCATTTTGACTCAATAAAGTTTCAGCAGAAATTAACTTGGGATTTTTTAGACATTCCTCTCATTCACAATGGGAATGGAATACTGGTAAGGCACTAACTTAGATTTAACAACAGAGGAATGGTTTTTATAGTCACATTTTAGCTCGTTAAGTATGTGCTTCTACAGGACTGCTTTCTCACAGTCAAATTAAACAAATAGAAATGCATTTCTTTTGTATTGCAAACCAAATCATATCAGCAGCAAGGCTTTTGTGGCTTGTTGGTCACTACACCTATTAAAAAAGGCAGAAGTTGTCTCAGTTTTGGCATGAATATGAGTAAGTTTTCTATATTTTGCCTGTGACTTTGTACAAGTTAAAAATGTGAATGAATCTTCTGAAGCACTTTAAAAAGTATGGTGCTTATCTCTGAGATAAAAAGTTTCATTCTGTGTATTCTTAGCTCAAAGTACCTGAGAAACTCCACCTCTCTGGGAGGAACTGGTACATTAACATCTGTTCCCAAACAACAAAATAATTTTAAACCTACAGAGTTGCATTTAACTTATAGAAAATGCAAGAAAAAAAAAAAAAAAAAAAAAAAAGCAAATTGGAAAGAATTAAAAGAAGACCAGTTAAAAAAAAAAAAGTACAGCAAGAAAAACTTGAGTTTTGAAGGAACTTTTTTGAATTAGTGGATCGCTATTTTTGAACCAATTTTGAACCTAGATAACTCTAAGCAGGCACAGGAACCAACTGATACAGATCTCATTTAAGACCAAGACATAACTGGGGAACAGACACATATATACATATATATATATATATACAGCTGTACATACTTGTAAAGGTTTTGAGAGTACAAACACCACAAAGATATGATTTCAGCATGAATAAAATTAACAATGACCTACAAAAAGTATAATAATATTATGAAAAATCTACTGATTACATCTAGACAGAATCTCTTGGCTCTGGAATAACCTGCTGAGAAAACAGTGGGAACCCCTACTGTCTGACTCCTTGAAACAGAACTGAGAAAAAGCATTGGAAATACATTGATCAAAGTACAATCATTTACCAGGAGAGGAATGGAAAAATGAGCGTATCATCTCAGGTCATTTAATCTGTTCATGACTTTTACAATTCTGTGAAGCCATAAAGCTGCCTTAAAAAAATGTACTGTGAAATAAGACACTCAGCTACTTGTGCTTCTTAAGAACCATGCTAAGAAATATTTAGAGAGTCTTTTCCCTGTGGAAAATAACAATGTCCTTCACTTTCTTTGATATCTCATTCCTTCACAGTCTATGTAGATTGTTTTTTGTGAGAAAGTCAGGGGTAGAGTTATTTTCCACAGCGTACAAATCTTCCCTGGTTCAGGAATAAGGCATGGCTTTTAGACAATATTCTTTCATGTTGCAGGTGGGTATCTCTCCAATATTTGGGATCCTAAGAATCTTTACTGCTGAGTAGGAATATGCCTGATGCAAATTCAAAGGAGCGAATGATTAAAGAATTATCTCCTTGTAGGATGGAAGGCTAAGAAAGGCAGAGATCCCCTGCTGACAGGGAAAACATCTCAGTATTAGAGTTCAAGTGCTAATCAGTCACCCCCCTTCAGGAGACAACTTTGAAGACAGCGAGAAGACAATTATTATTTAGTTGGCATATGAAGCCAAAGCCAGGCAGAAATCCAGACAGTTGCCATCATGACAAGGGTGTAGCCCTGCCAACTAAAAATATGGCACATCTCTATTTGTGCTAAAAATACTTGGAAATAATAATATGAGTGTGATGCCTTAGGGTCTTTAGTGAGGCCAAAGTCCCAGAGAAAGTAGGGGGATGCCAAAACCTCGCAGAACACTTTGGCAAGTCAGAAGACCCATAGGATGGGTGGTGGTGAGTTGACCCCTAGACTCTTGGGATGGCTGAGCACTCTGTCCCTCAAAATACGGGGTGAAACTACAGATGCCAGCAGCTGATAATTGTCAGTTTAACATGAGGGGAAGGTGCCAGCACAGTCACCAACCCCTTTCCCTCTCCTGCTTCACCATCACCTACCCTTCACCCACATTCTGGGACTGCTTGTGGCCCTTTGTATTCACTGGCAGCCCAACAAGGAGCTGCTGTTGCTGCTGCTGCTGTGAGGTTTAAGCTCGAGCAAACTCAGGACTCACTTTGAGTCACTCAAGACATGTCATACTTGAACTGGTGCCATAGGGAATAATTCAAAACAATAACAGCCTGTCTGTTGTTGCATGACAACTAATGTATCTAAGATTAAAGATTAAAAGAAAGGAACAATGATGGCTACAATCAGTGCTATTGTACTAGCTAATAAAATACTTAAGAAGAACATCAGTGTATGTACCCCTAAAGACAGCTTACCAGTGATTTTATTTTAGGCAGCAACCGTCTATGTAGAGAAAAGATTCATGTTAGTATTTTGCACTTTAATCTAGCAGAAAAAAATGTAAAGTAAATCAGTGATTACAACTAAGACTAGATAAATCCCAGCTAGAAAAAAGCGCATATATTTTTACATTGAAAACTAAATCAAGGGACCTTAAAGACCATCGAGTTCTAACCTCCTGCCATGGGCAGGTTGCTCAAAGCCCTGTCCAAGCTGGCCTTGAACACTGACAAGAACAGGGCAGCCACAGCTTCTCCAGGCAACCTGTGCCAGTGCCTCACCACTCTTA
>JBCJKH010024881.1:16863-27136 GCA_039877255.1 Loriculus beryllinus | reverse complement strand
TCACACTAAACCATGCCACCCAAGGCTTCGTCCAACCTGGCCTTGAACACTGCCAGGGATGGAGCACTCACAACTTCATAATAATTTTACAAGCTTATTATAAATATCCTGATCATTTTAGTAAAAATAAAAATGGTAAGTGGGAATATCCGAATTTAATTTGTCATGAAGTTGTATTACCTTGAACTAGGATGTGCATAGAGAAATCCTCAGCAAAAGGAAGACAATGGGGCTTTTTTCCAGTGTTGACTCTTACTACTCTATTTTTAGAGTTTGTAGTAAATAAAAGCAATCCACTAATGGCAAATAAAAATATTACCTGAAATGTGGTATATTTAGGTTTTCGATAAGAAGATCTTAAATATCAATTTATTCTCCTGTCTTTTGGGTGCATTGTTTTTGTCAGTTGCCTTTGAAACATAGACGAAAAATACATTTTAAGCAGCAAATCATCACGTTTATCTTCACAACAAGAAATGTGTGCACTTGGAGAGAGCTGAGGGTCATTATCACATCTCTCTTCCAAACAGGAGAATTTACATCCTGCAAAATCACAATGCGGAACTTGGTCATTGCAGACAGGTTACCAGTGGGGATGCTGGTAGCAGGTTCCTGCAGCCAGCTCACAATGCCCAGGCGTTCCAGGTCCAATGGAGGGAGGGAAGCACGAGCAGGTGTGCAAGTAGGGGTATGGGCACAGTGCAGAACACTCCTTGGGACGCTCCTGGTGAGTATCCCAGCAGCAGCTCTTTGACATCCTGGTGGCCTTTAAAGGCTCTCCCTGGCCAAGAGCCAGCCACGCTCTGTGGGAGAAGGCTACCAGCCAGGGTCTCACAACAGGCATGTCAGGCACAGCTGAATAATAAATACATTTTTTGATCAGTGTAAGGAAAGAACTGGCTAATTTCAAGAGAATGAACAGACCAGCATTTTGCAGGGTAATAGAAACCTGTCAGTGCTCTCCTGGTTCTTGCATTACTCTGTGTCCTTAGTTTTCTTTTTTGGGGATATGGAAAAGGAAGGAAGAACTCATGCTCTTCATTCAAGAAAATAGAAAGATCTAGAAACAGCCTGGTTTTTGCAATAGCACTCAGTTTGCTGTATGTCTCAGATGCAATTAAAGCAAAAATTAGCACAGATCTCTCAGGCTTTCTATTACACACCTTCCAAACAGCCACATCCTAAGTAGTCACCCTCCTGTTTTAAATATTCTCTTTCTCATAGCTAGATGGAAATCATCACTGCCTTCAAAGATATCCTTCATTCTGGGTAAGACTTAACCTTTCCTATCCAACTCTGAAATTAGCAGTGAGAAGAAAATCCAGACAAGAGAGGATGCATGTTAAGGCACCAGAACTATAGGACTTTGTCCTTAAAGGAGTATATACTTCACCTTGGTCCTTCCAAAGCAGTTAAGAACCGTAAGTGATGCTGACTTTCTTTTTTGCTTTTTTTTTTTTTTTTACTTAAAAGGGGCAACCAAGGTATCTGTATTCTTTTACCTTATGAATAGTTCAATACAAAGGCTATTTACAGATACTTTTATTATTTAAATCTCTGTTGAAAAGCATTTCTTTAAAGCATGTGGAAGAACTTCATTTGGGTTCTTCTTTTATCTTTTCTGTTCTCCACAATTTTCTTGAAATCCTCTGGGTTTTAATTAGCAGCCATGGGAAACTCCAGGAGCCTCCTGCCTCCCTGCGTTGCATTGAAAAGTGACACAGTGTTGTGCAGCCTGCAATTTCTCTTCTGAATAATTCATAGAGCTCTTTAGGGTAGGCCAAGATTTCAAATGAATATTATGGCCTTATTTTCCAAAATTTCTCATGCTTCAGGTGAAAATCCTACACATAGGGAACTGGCATCTACATCTATCTAGTCAAATAGTCCTATAGTGACATGTCTGGGAGCAATATTTACCTTTATGTATATTAAACACTGAAATAAGTACTAATTTTTATCTCTCTTTAGGTAAGGGTGCTTAGAGACATTCTTGTCAAAACGTTTCACTTCTTAAAGATATTTTCTGCTAACTCTCAGCAATATTTAGAGAAAGGAAAAACACCTGAAGTGTTTTTGCTATTTGATGTGTGTAATTAAAACCAGAGTGGCCTCTGTTCATCCACTGGAGTTGACAAAAGCGTGACTTGTGAGTGTGAGCATGACTTTGAGCATGAAATCATCTTCAGTGTGTGTCCCGAAGCAGAATCTGTTACATGTAGCTGGACCGCTAAACTTCACATTGCAAACCATTAAAGGTGGATAATGAATTTGTATTTTCTGTCTGGCTATCAGCAAGGCTTGTTGCACTGCCACTGCAGAGCAGCTGTGTGAAGCTGTGAGTGCCACACATGGGAAATACAGGTACCAGAGTGGCTTTGTTTGGTGACACGTTAAAAAGATAGCCACATGCACACTCCATTAAGTCATAGACACAATAGGTGGAAAAGACCTTTTTAGTCCCCCTGGAACAAGCTCAATTAAGTTCAGTTTTCTATTAGATCAAGGAGATAGCTACTAGCAGAAGTGTGAAAAGCAATTAACTCCTTAAAAGTTCAAACACATTCGATCAACGAAGGTAACATTAAACAAGTGTTAAGGATGCACAGTTAAGTACTCCGAAGTCCAGATCACCAAATATCCATGCAGCAAAACCAACCTTGTGCCTTCTACCCATCCCCATGATTCCCATGTAGATTTTAAACATTTCATAGTCCCTCAACCATATAGATCAAGTGTGAGATGGCTTATGATGCTCCTTAATTGTCTGGATGTCCTTAATTGTCCTGTGTCTCTCTAGGAAATTTATGTCAGATTTGGCAAAGATACTGATGTGTCTTATACAAAGATGTAGGAAAAGCTCACCGCAGTGAGCAGAAGCCCTGGCTGGGCAGGACTGCCAGTCATTTTGACATGCATCTGTGGAAAATGCCTTCATCTCTCTGGGCAGGATGGCTAAGAATGAGGACAAGGCTGATCCCCAGTTGTGCACATGAAGCTGAGCAGAGCAAAGGGGGAAGCTGGGGTTGAAAAGTGAAGGTGCAAAGGGGAGTCATTTAGCAAATAAATGTAACACAAGAATTTCAATCAAAGAATGTGCAGAAAACACAGTTTTAATTGCTTACGTCTCAAGGCCATGAGCTTGGGTAACAAGCAAGGAAAATAAAGTTGCAGGCTTCTAAGCAGAAATCCTACATTTGGGGACTCCGGTTTCTAGAAGACATCTCCCAAAACTTGGATATTACACATACACTGGATAGAGTAATCATAGACTTGAACAAGGAAAGAGGAGGCTGTGGAAGGTACCCGGAAACATGTGAGACATGCCCTAATGAATAATCACAGACAAAATATTAGAAGACTTATTAACACATTTCTGGTGCAGACCACTAAAACCTCGTTAGGCATCAGAAGCTATAACAAGATAGAAAATGTAGAGCAAAGAGAGGCACTGGTAAGGATGATGTACATGAGGAGTCTCATTCTGCCACTATTAAATTATCAACTTATCATCAGGTTTTATAATTACTTTCTATGATAATTTTCTAAAATCAAGCTATGCTTCACCTAGCATGGAAAAAGATATGTGTATATATATGTAATGTAACATTCAGAGGGGTTTTTTTAAGAGTTGGCTGAAAATCTCACTGCAAATTCCTGGCATAAAGTGAGAAGAAAGAAAGTATGTGAGTATTATAAAACAGGATAAGCAAGATGGCCCAGATAATTATAGACTTGTCAGTCCAACATCAATGCCGGAAAAAATAACAGAACAGTTGTTATGGAAGTTAATCAAGAGAGAACTAAAAGAAGAAAATATAGTTGGTGCTAGTTTGCGAAACTAATTATCTCCTTTTTGGACAAGATTCCTGGTTTAAGTCTCACAGGAAGCTTCAGCGGCACCCACCACTGTCTAGCATCCCCAAGCCCCATGGTATCCCTGAGTCCAGGCAGTAGCCATGATGCATTCACTGCTTGCAGCAACACTTTGAAACCTCTTAATCAGCTGCTTTCATCCACTGGCTATGTGACACACTGACATTTTTTTAGTTAATGGCACTGCATGTCATGGCATTACCTGTTCCTCCGTGTGGTGACACCGTGGCCATACGTTCTCAGCAGGTGAATGGGGTCTGCTGCCCGTGTGCCATCAGGCAGTGCCTACTGGTGATGCAGGACCAGGGACCGAACCCAGTGGGACCCCTGCTGGGTTTGGGGCTGACACTGTGGAGACCGGAGGAGCAGTAAGTGACAAAAGAGGCTGAGTAACCGAGGCAGGGAAACCTGGGTTGCATGGTTACATAATCTTTTTAACATGTCCACATGCAGCCTCATGATGAGAACAAGGTACTTGTCTGCAAGACTGGGAGATCCTCGTGCTAAAATGGGTGGCAGGGTCTTGCTGATAATCAGCTAAATGGAGCTCCTAGGGCAGTACTGGTGACACGGACAAATGACACTTGTGCAGGAGTGCCCTGAGTCAGAGCAGGGTGGTCTAAACACCTTTCTGGCTCCTGTGGTACTACTGCCTTCCATCCTGGAGAGGTGCAGGAGTCTAGGGAGGTTTTGAGAGAACAGGAATGCTGAAAAAGCCAAAATCCACCACTGAAGGCAACAGGCCCCTGTCCTGGTAGAACTGCTGATGAGAGAGAGAAAGGGACATGTGATAGTCTTGGGGGACAGCCTGAAGGAGCAGAAATGTGATGAAAGGGGAATTTTCCGCTTAGCAAGGGTTGAGGAAGGTCAGGACACTGCTGGTTCAAGCTGATGCACCGATATGAAGGGGCTGGCCACACTTCCCCTTCATAAGGCTAATTAAGAATCCAGCAAACCTACCACGGACATGGGAATTTTTAAATCAGGGCAAGACTGGTTCTGTTATTGTTGTTCAGAAGTGCTCTAGCTGAGTCTGGAGTTCATCGAGGGACCTCCTGAGGCCTCTGTCAGGAAAAAAGTAACACTGGTCCTTTCTGGCTTTATAACCTATAAATCCATTAATCTGTGGATAAAGCCTAAGCAGTGAATCTGAACAGTTAACAGGCTAAGTAGAGACTGAATTATTGTGCTTTAATTGAGATGAGGAAAAGCAGAGTTATTCTCAACACCGTAAAACTTGGTGTTGGGAAGAGTAATGGAAACCTTTTAAAGATAAGACAACAGCTCTTCCCTAAGCAGGCTGTTTGCAGATGATCAGGGTCAGACCCACAAAGAAAACCGCTGGCACCTTTCTGAAGGAAATCCAGTTCCCATTCACAGGGAAAAAAAAGAAAACACAGCAGAGAGAATATGGATTAGTGAGAACATTTTTAATGAACTGAGGTAATCACCAAGTAGCCTTTACATGAGGGAAGGAAGAAGAGGGGAAAGTACAAGCTGAGCAGCAGTTTGTTTGAATTCAGCTCAGTCTCTGCCTTCACCAAAGAGCTCCTGGGAATACTTGTTGCTGAGAACAGCAGAAAAAAATGCTGCAATTGGTGAAGTTTTCAGTAGCATGCACTGCTTGGAGGATGTGGCTGGCAAGGTCAGTGCATCCCTGCCCGTCATGGATGCACCACCGGAGCCACCCCCAGAAGAGATGTACTAGTGGCTCCTGAACTTCATCTGTAAATGCCAACACACAAAATGCAGTTTTAAAAGAGAGGAGGGAGACACAAGTAACAGGATCAGAGTTTCACATTGTCGTGAGATTCTAGGGAAAAAAGTTATTATTTTTGTTGTTGTTTTTCAGAAAAAAGCACACACACACACACACACACAAAAACAAACCAAACAAAAAAGAACACCAAACAAAACCACAAAATGCAGCATCTTCTCTACCTTTTGTATCAGTGGCAGGTGTGCTGACCACTAACTGCTTTTCAGTCTCCTCCTGCATTGTGCATGGCTTGCCTGGACAAATTGTGATTGTAATGAGCCAAGGGATGTGGTGCTGTTCTGTTGACTTGTAACTATGCTTCCTACATGACACGACATCAGTAGACAATAGCCCAAGGAAATGTCCTTCACCTCTTCCATGCACATACGTATTTTCATAGAAGAACTCATGCTGCAAAGCTGCTGGCAAAGACCCTATTTCTTTGTATTCCCCAGCAAAACTAGGAGTCGGGCAAGGTCACTGGAAGTAAAGCACTCGTCTGAGGGTGTCCAGCACATCTGTTTCCCGTTGCAGTCTGGCAAGCATGGTGCAGACCAGGGCACCCTCACACAGCCCTGAGCACTCTCCTGCTCTCTGCGGCATTCAGAGTCATCTGCTCAGCATGCGGCAGCTGCAGCCCTGTGCCCACACCAGCACCTGTAAGCGCCGCTTGGCAGCACCAGCCATGGGTACACATGGGGCACGTTTCCCACACAGCTTTCTTTGGGTTGGAAAGGCACCATATGGATTCTGGTGAGTCTGGGTATGTTTCTCAAAGTGCCCTCTTAACAGTTTCACACATCATCAGTTTGGTACTTCGAGATTCTTCCACTGGGAAAAGCAAAATCATTTTCTTACAAAATAACTACTGGGGTTAGATGGTTTATGTAAAATTATTTTGGTGGTTTTGGGAGGGATTTTTTTTCCTTTTTTTTAAAAAAAAAAAAAAGTTAAAATATATGACAACAAAATATTTTCTAAGAAAAAGTACTGTTTTATCATGTCACCTTTTTTCTCCATCTCCAAATGAATTCTCACTTGCTCCAAAGCTCCAAGAGCAAGCCAGTGGTGAGGGCTCTGCCTGGCTAAATGCACAGATTTGGATGGGAATCTCCTATATCACAGCCAAGTATTCTGCCCAGGAGATACAGACAGTCCTAGAGTGTTGGCTGCTGAGTATCTTTTTTTCTTCTTCATAAAACTGAAAGGTCTGGATTTTGTTCTGTAAGAACAGAAAGCAAGCAAGTCACATCCTTTGCCCTGGAAAAAAAGAAATAGTGGGTGCTGGAGTTTGCTGTACAGCTGTGCAAAACAGAAGTCCTCTCTGTTAGGAAAAATGCGAGTGCAGCACAAGAAACCTCGAGAGCAGAAAATCTCCTTTCCTTCCCTCCCGCCCCCCCCCCCCATCTCCACAGCAGAAAATCTGTCCTTAAAGGTTACAGAGTGAAACCTCACTCCCCATCCTAGTTTCTGATGGGTGCACATGATGGCACATTCTTTAATTGCACTGGTTTATGTTTTTCTTCAGAGCACTGTTCTGCTCCCAATTCCCCCCATTAGGGCAACCCTCTGGAATTACGTTGTAAGATCAGAGGCTTTCTGCTTGGATCTCTTTATCTAATTAATGAAAAAACTTTTCTGCACTGAATGATTTTACAGCCTCATGTCCTACAGCACAGAAGGACAAACACTCAGCTCTGCTGTAATCTCGTTACCTGCGATTCTCCCAGTGACGTTCCTGAAAGGATTTTATGCCAGTATTAAACACAACAGACCTCTGGGCAATGAACTCACCAAGAAACTGGGAGTCACTGGGGTAACACTGCACTCATTCCCCTACCTGGCACAAGTAACCCCTTTCCAGACTCACCATGGTCCAGCCAAGAGACAAAACCAGTGATGTAGAGGTGCTGCTTCAGGTCTCTTCCTCTTTCTCTCTTTTCAACATAAGCCTCTCTGCAAAGTAGGGTTTATTTCTAGCACACTAATCAAGACACCTGTTAATCATGTCTAAGCACTGAAATTAAGACCTAACCTGATAAGTAAAAATGTCATGGTTTAACCCCACTCAGCAGCTAAGAACCAAGCAGCCACTCACTCGCTCCCTGCTACCCTCTGGTGGGGTGGGGAGTAGAATCAGGTAAAAAGCCGTAGATTGAGATAAGTACAGTTTAATAATTGAAATAAAATTAAATATTATATAGTTATAACAGGATATATATATTTTAAAAGGAAATTTTAAAAATTTTAAAAGTGATGCCAGGTACTGTTCACCACCTGCTGCTCAATACCCAGCCCGACCTGAGCAGTAATTGGTCCCTTCCAGGTAACTTCCCCCAGTTCATATACTGGGCATGATATCCTGTGATATGGAATACCCCTTTGGCTAGTTTGGGTCAGGTGTCCTGTCTCTGCTTCCTCCTCACTTCCTATGCCCTTCCCCACTGCCAGAGTATGAGACTGAAAAATCCTTGACTGGGGTAAGTGCTACTCAGCAACAACTGAATCGTCAGCGTGTTATCAGCATTGTTCTCAGACTAAAGCCAAAAGAGAAGAAAATTAACTCTATGCCAGCCAAAACCAGGACAAAAAAGGGTGGCAGTTACCCAATTTTCATATCTGTTTATTTTGCTTTTAGTGTTGATGTCTGTTTCAGGTTTTGTTTATTCTAATCTGTATTGGTAAATTACACCCCAATTCACATTTGCAATACAAAGATGGAGAAAAAAAGAAAACATAAGAGCGCTGGCAGCACTTCTCCAAACCTATGATCTCAGGTATGGGAACCATTGTACATTCACCAGGCTAAAACCTGGGCTCACCAAATGGAAGGGTAATAGAGGATGAGAGGCCCAGACATGAGCCTGAGCTCCATTCTTAATGTTTTGGGCATTCTTTAATGCATTTAAAACCTGGCTTTCATGTGCAGAGTGTAGGTACTGCATGCTGCTAGACAACGTTTCACTGCTCCCACAAAAAACAGGTACCCAAGGACACGTTCTTGAGAGTAGTATTTTACCAACTGTCCCTCTGCAGCTGCAACGACCTTGTCCAGGATGAGGTACAGCATCCCTTAAAGATAGACAGGACAGCTCACTGCAGCATGCTTCTTGCAGAAAGTTAATTAATCCTGTTTCACAGATCTGTGCCAGCTGAATCCTCAGTACAATGATTATAGAATTGTCATCACCAGAGTTTCTTTTTATTATAGCCCCAGAGTAATTAAAACATAATTACTTCACTTGCAGCAAAGCTGGAACCCCTTGTAGCCTACCTGAAAAGCCTTTCATTTCCAGCTGCTCTCCTCAGGCTGTGGGAGCAGCTCATCAGACAGGTTTCTCTGACAGAGTTGTAGGATATCATGGGCAGGCTGAGGGTCTCTCAAGCTGGTTGCCTTTGCAATAGCTCTGTTATTACCACTTACTAAATTTCAAACAATCATTCTTTTGCGTTTATGCTTGAGTAGGACCTCTGAACTTGCAGCAAGACTTCAAATCAATATTACAGCCAGCAGGTAGCATTACTGCCTGCCTTTTCACCCTTGCTGTCACAGAAGTTGCACCTTCATTCTTTACCCAGAAATCATGGGAAGGAATCACCTACATGGCCTGCAAAAGGCAAATAACATCAGCTACAGCAATTTTACTGCTCCTTGTTCAGAGCAGCACATGTTTCTGCACCTATGGTGGGACTCACACTGTAATGCTATGGGTGCACACAGCACATGTACTCAGGTGAGTACTAAGCAGGAACACAATTCCCTACGCTGTGCAGAAAGAGCAGGGTTTGAGTACTAAGGCACCACAGGTTATTTTCACTTCCATGTAAAGACATTTTAGGGTATTCACAGGGTAAAGAAGGTAAAAAACCCATTTGTATGCATCATTTGCTTTTCACTATTAGACTAGATGAAATCTAAGTTGCACTGTAGAAAATCCCTTTAACACATCTGCCTAATACATTGTTATCTGAGCCTTGTACACTGGGGACTTCTAAACCACATTATATCCAGTTGTGCCAGTCTCCTTGCTGCATATCTTGGTATGGTATTGTCTTACCTTTGTGCTTGTGAGTTATCTTAACACAAGAAACGAGTGCTTGCACTGTTCAAGCAGTTCTGGTAGATAGCTGGAAGCCTTGTGGTATCTTGACTTCACAGGGCAGGGGCAATGCTTCCCAGTGGTACCCAGCCGGGCTCCCATCCTCTGTAGCAAGGTCTGTGCAGGCATCTGTCTTGATGCTGAGCCAGGCTCCACAGAAGGTGCCTGATGAGCCTCACCTCCTGCTCTGGTGCCGTACGAGGCTGAGGGAGAGCTGCCCATCTTACACATCTCCTACAGGACTGCCAGTGCCAACCGGACTGCCACACCATGCACTCACTCCTGCACAGCTACAGGTTGGGCAAAGAGCAGATTCAGAGCAGCCCTGCAGAGAAGGACTTGGGTGTGGTGGTCAATGAGAAAATGAACATGAGCCAGCTTCAGTGTGCACTTGCAGCCCAGAAAACAACCGTATCCTGGGCTGCACCAAAAGGAGCGTGACCAGCAGGTCAAAGGAGGTGATCCTGCCCCTCTACTCTGCTCTCACGAGACCTCACCTGGAGTATTGTGTGCAGTTCTGGTGTCCTCAACATAAAAA